>CAJNIZ010020224.1:14639-36016 GCA_905231905.1 Symbiodinium pilosum | reverse complement strand
GGTTTTGGGTTTAGGGGTTTAGGGTTTAGGGGTTTTGGGATTTAGGGTTTAGGGTTTTGGGTTTAGGGATTTTGGGTTTAGAGGTTTAGGGTTTAGGGGTTTAGGGGTTTTAGGTTTAGGGGTCTTGGGTTTAGGGTTCCGGATATAGGGCTTAGTGTTTAGGGATTAGGGTGTAGGCGGGTGTTACGGCTGAGGAGCCATAGTGGAGAATCAGGAATAGGAGCCTGGAACAACACATGGATCATGACATGGAAACTAGGGTTATATGAGGGTTATATAGAGCATCACAATTCGCCACCTGCCCCTGATAATGGCCCCACCCCATGGCAATATTAGGTCTAGCGTAGAATGAAGCGAGCTTCGGAAGTTTCATTCTTCACGAACCCTGATAGTCATCCGTCATAACTTAATCAAATTCCTTCAAGCAAAGCCAGCTGAGGGTCCAGGGTGCAGGCTACGCAGCGTGGACACTGCTATTTGCAGACCACAAAGAGACACAACAATCTCAACCTCGTAGCAGAACTGATAAGCATAGTACCAAACACTAGTGTTTTCTATAAGACAGTTAATGGACAAACCCTGCATGACCCTGAGTATGCTCTAGCCTCATAAGTCCTGAAAATTAGGCATCACGGGTTAAGCAGGAATTGGTGCATGAACCGTTGTAGTTATGAGAGGCTACAGGATACTACCTAGTCACGGCTTGGGCTTAAACATTTTGAACCAAAATCTCCGATTCCTTAACCCCAAGCTCCAACCCCTAACCCCTTAGCCCTAAACTCCAAACTGTAAAACCCTAAACTCCAATGCCTAAGCCCTAAACTCGAATGCCTATACGCAACACTCAAAGCTCTAAACCCTAAACTTCAATGCCTAAACCCTAAAATCCAGGCCCCAAAGCCTAAACTCCAATGCCTAAACCCTAAACTCCAAGCCCTAAACCCTAAACTCCGATGCCTAGACCCTAAACTTCCATGCCTGAGCCTTATACTCCCATCCTAAAACCTCCTATGCCTACACCCTAAACTGCAAGCCTTAAACCCTAAGCTCCAATTCCTAAACCCTAGACTCCACTGCCTAAACCCTAAACCCCAAGGGTTGCCAGGTTGGAGCTAAGTCATCATGAGGCGAGCTACCAGCTACCAAGAACGGCAAGACGCCTGACGGCTGAACTCTGACGGATTCAACAAAGTGGGGGCGGGATCCAAGCCTTGAGGTCCTGTTCCGGGGGCCCCTATAAGAAGCATCTAATGTTGCTGAGAGAGGGGACCCCAATTCTGGTAAACGAAAATACCATATCCCAGCTAGAGAACACGCCTGCAGAAGAAGCACCTTTCGGAGAAGCGTGACCACCTTTCACAGACGCTCCATCTTAAAAAGTTGCAATTGCTTCCAACCTTTTCTATAGTAGCATAGCCATCCAGTCACAACACACAAGTCAGTTAGCGTAGCAACACAGAACCAGCAAGGTGATGCGAGTGTAGGACTTGATTGTGGGAGCTTTGTCAGGCACCCCAAGCTAGCCAAACACATGCATTATACCATGATGTACTAGTATGTTCTAATGTGCCATCAGAATAGAAGTACTGCAGGATGCTAGTTGCAAGCTTGGTGTGGTCTGGCCAGGACTACCTCAGCCCTCGCAGCTTTGAAGCTTGTGCAACATCAGGCTTCACATGGGGCTGTTTTACTCAGAACCCGAAAACTTGAAACACATGCCTTGGGTTTTGCAATAAACCCGACACGCGTCAGGGATGATAATAATAATGATAACTATGGTTATTAGTATTGCTACTATTGTAACTATTACTACTATTTACACTAAACCTTAAACCCTAAACTACTATTTACCCTAAACCCTAAACCCCAAATTACTTTTTACCCTAAACCCTTGGCATCCTGGGCCGGTCTCTGGGTTGGGCGGCCTCCCACCACTCCACCTGCGGCCGGTAACCCGAGACCAAGAAGCCCATGATCCTGGTGATTGGAGCTCGATTTGGGCTTTCCACTTATCTTGAAGGTTGCAGGGGAGGACATCTGGAGTGCTGCCTTGAGAAAGGCTATGCACGCATGGGGTTTATGTTGCGTACTCACAAAAAAAACACCGCAAAACCTCTGCGCAAGACTCTTCCTAATTCTCGGCTATCCCTATGTTTATACCTTTGTAGGGACCTAGGTTTCCATGTCATCTTCCATGTTTGTTTACATTCGATTCTCTATTATCCCTAATTCTCTATTATCCCTAATTATATGGTACTGCTGCTGTGTAGTGACATGTGACAGGGTATTTGAATTTCCGAGAACAGGATATTCAGCTTCACCCATTGGTGTTTTCCGTAAAACTCCCATAATGCCCTCATGAACACCCAAGTTTCTGTCTTCGCGCTTCCCCTTTCCACTGACTCGATCTCCGTATCATCTCCAACCAGTACCTGGTACATTAGACTTGGATTTCGATTTCACCAAACGGTTCAGGGACCTACATAGGTACTTAGGCCCCAACACATCTTTTGTAGGAATCCCCGGGTCTATGCTATGTAGGTACCTGGGTCCTTTTGGGTTCTTGCGGACGTCACAGAAGGCCCTGGGAGTCGGAGGACCTCTGCCTCTTGCTTGTTGTTCATAGGGACTAAAGTAATTGGAGGCATGGAAATTGGAAACTACCACATTTGGGGGCTGAATTGGGAGCGACTATAGGGATTCAGTCCTCCATTCCATACTAGCAGCCAGTAGGTCCTGAAAGAATATTGAGGCTTCAGGCTTGGCCCCCAAGACAAAAGGGAGAGGATAAGGCAGAAGATGACAGGTTCGCTGCCGCGCGTCGCCAAGCACAAAACTTGCAAAGTGACGGGCCGTCCCATTTCATTCCGGAATGACCCAGACCCCATTTATAAACCCCCTCGCCTTAAAGGGGATTATAATAGGGATCCTAATATTAAGGCCCTTAAAAGGAAGGGGTTTATGGGTCATGGGTCTACATCAGACGGCATCTTCGGTTGAATTATGGTTTTGGGGTTCTCGCTAAATTGAATTTTGCGTGCGACAGGTCTGTGAAAAGCTCTTTATGGTGACGCTTTGCTACAACTTCATAAGCTGTGACGTCGCCTGGCATAGATGTTGAAGAGTATTCACAAAATGCAAACCTTGAACTGGCCGTAGCTTTGCGGACTTGCAATATAAACTCCTTGGAGTCTTTAAACGCAAGTGCAAAGAAAGCGATCTGGTTGCATGCCGCCGTGCTGAAACCAGCTCATTTGGACAGAGGATGGGCACACCATGAACAAATTCTGATCACTGGGAGTTCTTTGATTACACATGGCATCGTATAGTATAGCATTGCTTTTATATAGTACAGTATAGTATGGTGGAGTGCGCATAGTGCAGTACGGGTATGCACAGCAATAGAAAGCCCAAGGGCGGCTATCACATGCTTTTCAACGGGGTGGCTTGCCGGGGACGCATGGGGGTTTCCCAAAATTGGGGTACCATTTTGGAGGGTCCCCATAAAAAAAGGATTATCGTATTTTGGTTTTGGGGTGTGCAATGGGGCCCTCCTCTTTGGGGAAACGTGGGGGTCTCCTGAAACTAGGGTTATCTTTTCAAGGGTCCCCATAACAAGGATCTTCGCATTTTGAAACCTATATCTGGGTGTCCCATTTTTTTCGGGAAATCACCGCATGCTACCAAAGCACATGGGCACAATGAGGATGCAAGCGAAGATGCAAATGGTCGCCAAAGCCTGGTTTAGGGTTGAAGGTCTTTAGAGTTCAGGGTTTTGAGTTTCTCTCTGCCTAAGTAGTCAAAATCTCGCCCGCGCTCCAGAAAAATTGTAGGTCACAGGCTTAGAGCTGAAAAAAAGGGTTCTAGTTATGTGCGGTGGGGACCTTCGTAGTTGCCAAGCGGATAGTTGCCTTGCAGTTTTTGTCAGAATCGCAGCGATGAAAGGTACGCAGGCAACTGCAAGAAGCACAAATTTAAAGGCATGTTGTGCTGCTGATTTGATCTTGTACCGTTCAACAATGGGTGACCTCATGTAGACCCCCGCTTTGGGAGGGCATCCCGCCGAGGGTCATCTAATTTTCGGAAACTACATGAAACTACCAAGCGGGGTATGAAACATCACTTAAGCCAAACCCAGTTGGGCCCCAAGCACATGCAACTTAAAGGCGGATTTCGGCAATCGAGCTTTAGGCGCCTGAGTATGCGGTGTGCCATGTGAAGTACATTTAATTTCCATGCCCATGCCTGTTGAAACCTTGCTCTGTTGGAACCAGAGAGTCTTCAAAGACAGACGGTCTGCGGCAGCTTCGTTCAGTCTAGCTAGCCACTTGATACCAAGCTATAACTGGGTTGCTGTTAAGGAACTTAGATTAAGTTACCATAATGGGTATACATAGTAAAAAATAGGGTTTCCCCAATATAGTAACTCAAATTAAGTTCCTTAACAGCAACCCAGATGAGCGCTTGGAGGCTCAGTGCCTCTGTTGCTGCTGTGATTCTGGACGGTGTTCTTGTGAGAATTTCTCTCAGCCTCCACTCCAAACAGTAAAGTCTAAAATGCAGAACTGCAAATTAGGACGTCTCCTTGTTAGGGGCTCCTGTGTATTGAGCGCGATACACGTGGCATGCATGACCTGAACATCCTGGCCAGTGCCTCAGCAAACTTCAATAGTCCCGGTGCTTCAAAATCTTCAATCACACACAGCTCCAGGCCCCTATTTTACAGAGGCAATGACCCAAACTCTAGACTTGAAGCCTCGGAGTAGGCGAACCTGCAGATAAAATGTTTGATTCCAACCTGCAAGCACCACTCTTTCAGGATCTCATAGGTGCGGCTGCGGATGACATGCGCTCTGCAAGAAACCACAACTTGGGTACAGCGCCCACCCTGTAAGAGTCTATACTAGAGGTCATGTAAAGGGCTATGTAATATCATCCAACTGCAACAGGCTGGGGGCAGTACCCAAACCATAGCAACCGAACCCCAAACGCTGAACGTCTGATACTTGCCCATGATGAGTTTCATGGCGGACTTTCTGTCAAGGAGCTTGGTAATGAATTTCACGACAACGCCCCAGCGTGAAAGAGCAGTACCGCTCAGCCGAAACGCCTGCTTGAAGGGCAACTTGCTCTCGTTTGGAATGAAAAGTGAATGGCAGCATGATTAATTTTCATTAGTAATATTCATAATGGTAATAGCTATTAATAGCAATAAGTATAGTAGTAATCATTTCTATTAGTAATATTTTTTTATAATAACTTTTCCTCCATCCTGTAGACCCCTATGTATATAACATGTAGCTTCCACACGCTTTCCATTATCCACAGATGTTCCTTTATCTTGCTTATAGAACTCAGTGAGCCGCGTGCTACGAAGACTTGGAAACGCTGGGGGTACATTCTTGGGTGGAAAGATGGGGGATTTCCCCAAATGCATTGAGCTTTTCTTGGGGGATTCTATAATAATGAGGATTATCGTATTTGTGGTCTAAATAAGGGTCCCCCCTACTTTGGGAAACTCCCCTGTGGGTAGATGCCTTGCAGAAATACCCACTAAGCCCTGCATGAATCTCATGTATCCGGTTTCAGGAATGTGCTCCTCTGGCCTTTCTGCATCTGGAAGCACGACAAGGGTTTCATAAAGCTGGCGCACACATTGGCCGTGTAGATGTTGCCTTGGACACTAAACCATACACTCTGAACCCCAAAGCCGAAACCCTAAAAGCCTGAACCCTAAAGCCTAAACCTTAAACCCTAAAACCTAAACGCAAAACCCTGAACCGCGCCATTCCCAACGCATGTGTTGGGTTTAGGGTTCCTGTATCAGCCTGAAGCTGGGAAGATCGACAAAGCAGAGTCCATTTTCCCCGCCTCCTGATATTAGATGCTCCCATTGTTGTGTAAATGAACAATAATCATACCAATAATAGAAATACTGTTGCTAGTAATCAACGTAATAACAATAACAACAATAATATTCATAGTAATAATAGCGCTAAAAGTACTAGTAATAATAATCATGACAAAAATAATGTTGGCATGGTGGAGCCGTATGCAAAAGGTGGTGCGCACAAGTTGAAGTTTCCCAGATGGGGTGGCTTCTCACAATTGCCCCTACGGAGCCCTATCCCTCCATAAGCCTCTTAGAACATCCCCGAGTCATCTGAGTAGTATCTTATTTGGGGATATTATGATGCCCAGTATAGAGTAAAATCATATCCTCCTCTTGGGTATAGTACAGTTTATTGAAGGAATATACTCTTACTTCGTAGATGCGTCTAAGAATCCAAGGACCAGCGTAGCCTGCAGCATCAGAACCTCCCTTTGGAAGCCCCAGCGGTGCCCGATAGTTGTGAAAATCCAACCTTGCAAGCTTTAGGGGTTTAGGGATTAGGGTTCAGGGAGTCGCCATGATAGCAAACTTAGTATGAATAGACCATCTATCCCCTTCCCATCATTGTAGAACACTCCCACTCCTCTGTTACAAGGCACTATCCACTGTGGCCTCATATGCCCTCGCGGAAGCAATACTAGGGACCACTAGAATACATGAGTGCGGACTTGCTTACAACATCTTAGGGGACTGTACACTGGAACCCCTGGTGCAAAGTCTGGAAGAACCCGGCTTCTGCAACTCCCTCACTCAATTTGCGTGTTTCGGGAGCCTCAACAAGGATGGACTCCACATGCTTGGGCTGAGGCCTCTTGAGCCCCATCAGGGTCCCAAAGTAATCACATACTTCCCTGAAGCATATATACAACAATTCATAATACCGAACCCCACCATAGTTATTCAATGATTCAGTACTTGGACATCTGGGCAGCACCTGAAACTTGTGGCCAAAAAGCTGCATCATGAAGGATCGAGACTCAACCCCCCTCCGGAGCCTACTGTCCCTACACAGAAAACATGGGACGCCCCAGGAATGTTCTCTCAACATCTGAAAATTTCAGCCACCCAAGGCGCACTACAACTACCCTTCACAATCTATTACTACTCTTCCTGGAGCTACCATTATGGTAACTTATTTTAAGGAACCCTAAATCCTCTATACCCCTTTAAACCTATAAAAACCCTATAGTATGGTAACTTAACTTAGGTCTCTCCTCTAGGTTTCTGCTGCAAGTGACAGCCGAGCAGTAGGATGAATGGCGGCGCCAGTCCGATGACACTCCATGCAAATGCAGACACGCGGTTGGTCTGTAGAAGACATTCGTAACCTATGGTCTGCGGAAAGTGTCCCATTTTGAGGCTCTAGCAAGGTCTATTACTGTATGGCTATAAGATGAGCTTAGATTCAAGGAGGCATACGCGTCGTTTAGCTGCTAAGAAGGGGTGGGGCAGCTGCAAGAAGAGGCGACCTTCTACAATGGAGCCATTTTTGCTTTCCGCATGTAACGTATGTCCGAAACGATTTTGTGACCTGACCATCACCGCTTCCGTGGCCATCAGAGTAAGCCCTCGACCCTCAACCCTGAACAAGAAGACCTGCATCGAAATCCCCACACCACAAGTCAACTCGAAGCTCCAACCCTAGATTCCTAACTCACCCTCAACCCCAAGCCCCAGCTCACAAGTTCAGAAAAATGAGCTACGTGGTTCAGGGCATTGGGGATGCCTTCTTGGTAGCAAGGATTTTAATCTGAGGATTTGCATTTTCTCTCCTAATGATAAGACCCTAGACTACTACCAACAGAAGTACTAAACTCCTTTCATACTATATCATCTACTGCGACGCGAATACGAATCATGAAGGGGGTCGGGGGAGTTATTATGGAGGAAGGGAATTAATCCCTATTTCACCCGTACCTGACCCCAGTTTCCATTCATGCTGCATTCGATGTTCCGTCTCCATTGCGTCAAATAGGTCCTAGATCCTATAGTAGCTTCCATTTCCTTTTGCACTTACGAACATCCCCTAGATATCCGTATATGCTCATTGCTCACAATAACCCCTAGAGAACTCCAAATAAGCACCCCGGTAATCCCCTTACAATTCCAGGTGAGCTAACCCCCCAATTTCGATAGCCTCCCACATCTCCTCACAGATAGGGCTTAGGGTCCCAAACCCTAAGTCCTTATACATCCAATGATCAAAGCCCTAAGCCCTACACCCTACATCCTTACAAGTCCAAGTCCAGTAGTCACTTATTAGACTTATAGCCTATACATTACTCCCTAAACCCTTAAACCCTAACCCCCCAAACCCTTCAAAAACCGAAGCTCAGCAGCTCATCAGGTTGTAGAGGCTTGTAGCGGAGGTTACTGCGCTTGTCATCCCCAAGTAATGCCGCAATGAGCTCCTGTGGCTTTTATTATTGGGGTTATACAGGGGCATTATAGGGGTTATTCAGGGCGCTTTAGGGGCTTGACGGGTTCCCTGAACTCTATAAATCCTAAACCCTAGACCCTAAATCCTAAACCCTAAACCCTAAATCCTAAACCCCAAACTCTAAACCCTAAATCCTAAACCCTTAACCCTAAAACAACCCTGAGCCCTAAACCCTGAAGGGCTCCAGCGACTAAAGGACTGTGCCTAAGGATTCAGGAGGTACGTGCTTAGAGCTAAGGTCAGTGAAGATGACAGACAATTCCACTGCCAACGGCTGAGTCATCGTGCCGCAGAATTTTTCGGAAACTTTAAAAACCATCAGTTGCTTGGGTAATTATGGACGCAAGATACTTAGACCTCGCCCAACGAGCCATCAACTTAGTCTAGAAAAGCTGACAACTTTGGCACCAGAGTCGTTGCCATGTGGTACTCGTTCAAGCTGGAGACTGCTTGGATGATGCAGTTCTTAGACCGCCGAGGCTGGACCAGATTCTGCTTACAAATGCGGGACTATTGAGGTTTGGGCTTTGGGGGTTCTGGTTTGGGGGTAGGAGTTCCGCAGAGGAGCCGTGGCTTCTCCATAGTAGGTTCTAGCCAGAAAGCTGGGTCGAAGTCGGAGCTGTCCCACACAGTTTAAGGTTTAGGGGCAACCCTGGAAGGAGTCATTATCTCAGCCCAGAATTGACACGATGAAATGCAACAAGAAGAGCTAAGAAGAAGCAACTGCTCAATCCAAGCACGCTGAGTGGCAGCTGCAGTTCCAAAGGAGACCAAGATTTTGAAGATGACGCTCGTCCGTCTGCGGTTGGCTTTATGCGCAGAAAGCATGCCTCAAAGCAACATGCGCGTATGCCTAAATCAGGACCCCTGTAAGAAGTCCATAAACAAGGGTGGAGCCCGGCCCATTTTTTTGGAAATGCCCACACCAGTCACAAACTCATAAAAAGTTTTAGGCAAATCTATGCGCGAACCATAAGAGTTTAACAAAGCCCTGCAATCTTTAAGAAGTAGTATGACTGTTAGTCCTTGAGTCTGCCGATACGTTACTCATTGTTAGCATTATTGCTACTTTGTTACTAGCTTGTTGGCGCCATTTTTGGTGCGCTTATTAGCGAAACTCACCAAACTTTAGCACACTCCAGATCATTAAGTAAGGGGCGCCAGGCCGTAAGATTTTCTGACAATGACCAGAGAACCTAATGTTGAACTCCATGCGGCTATACAGAGTTTACCCAGGGCCCAATAATGGAGGATCAAGTGGAAAAGAACATGGCAAGTGAAATGGAAACTGGGTTTATCTAGCGTTCATGTTCTATAGGGACCGTGCAATGTAGGGGTCTAAATACTTAGTGCTTACCAATCTCATGCTGTCCATCTGGAATACCCTAAGATCCTATCTGCAGCTGCAGAAGGACATGTCACATGCTATGGGTTTGTGGATCACAGGTTGCCCTGTTGCATGTCTAGTCTAGGGCTTCTCCAGGCATAGACAAGCTAGCCATGCAAGCGTGGGCATGACACAGGTCAGTAACATGTGAAATTGTGCTAAAACTATGCCACTATGCTCCTGCTTTTGTAGTTTATGGTTTATAAGGTTGAGGTTCCAACATGAAGGACTGCGAAATTTCAAACCCCAGAAAAACTTGGCATATGCCCACAAACAGCTCACTTCTGGCGCCGAGTGGCCAAGCACGAACAAGCCAATGTGCTTCAGTGCCTTCGTGTGCAGCTCTTTGCTGAACCGTCACCCTGAACACGAAAAGCTAAAGTCGGCAATCTGGAAGACTATTTGCGCGGTAAGGAAACTACAGTGCACTTGGCAGTCATGAACGACAGACGGGTGGAGACTCCACCCAATTGACTGTTTGAGCGACCAGAAAGCCAAGTATCCCTTAATTATAGCAGGGGTCCTAGTATGGTTTCGGGTGTATTCCCTAATTAAAGGATATTGTGCTTTCTGGGTGGCGTAAGCATCCTAGGCACGCAGGATTGCTGTGCTGGACAAAAGGACGAATCAGATACCATGTAAGGGAAGTCCTGCCTCTTGTCAATGTCCTGTCCATACTTTCCCCTCATCACTATACCCCTACACGTGCTACAGTATCGAAGGTCCTCCTTGTGCCCTGTCTCACCGGTTCATTCACTGCCAAAGAGCCAGCATGGACCATTGAACTCGCTTTGGAGGGCAGGGTGAGCAAACAAAAGGATCGTTCACCTGCAAGCTGCAGAAGTAGGGTCCAACTTGTTGGTTTTCCAAAGTTAGGGTTTTTCGGGGGGTGCCCACAATCAGGACTATAGCACTTTGGGGTCTACATTTGAATATTTGTTGGGAAACTACCACTTCAAGTCTAGGAAAAGTGCGTCCCTAAACCCTAAACCCTGTAATGAGCAGCGAGAGTTTCATTGACGTTTCCTTGCCCTCTTGTCATAGGTGCTCCGCTTGGGAGCCTTGACATACTGGGGACATAGTGAATGCAGTGTTGAACCGTGCCGAATCATCCTTTATACAGGGGAGATATACGGCTGTTTCTTTTTTTGGGGGAGCACTCCTTCCATCCTCAACCCTAAACTTTAAACCCTAAACCCTATTTCGGCAACAGCCGGGTTTGAGCGCTCCTAGCATCCCCCTTAATAACTCCTCTGTAGTCCCCTATGTATTCCCTTTTAGCCCCTTCAAGGAGTTTAGATTGCGGCTCGAGTAAGTTCAAGAGGCAAACGCAACCAAGTTTCGGCAGCCACTAATTAACCCTGATCGGCATGAACCGCGACTGCCTGAAGGAAAAGTCATATCTTGGGAGTCTAAAATGGGAGCTTAGATTCCGACTGGTGTCGTAATATGCCAAGAAAAAGTAATGGTTGTTAGGGGATGAGGCTCCTGATTGGGCAGATATGTACCTACATCCATACAGACATTCGTCCATGCATGCATACCTGCGAACATCCAAATGTGCACCCAAGCACCCAAGCAGGCGTCGCGCATATAACTCAAAATTCCTGTGAACCCCGATTCAAGAATTCGTGGAACACTCTTTGTCTTGTGCCATGCCATGGCTAATATGAGGGAGGCGGGGCGGTCCTATCGCGTTTGCAGGTTTTGGTGCCGAAGGAAAGAAACGGTGTGGTTTTGGGGGGGGGGCATTCAGCCAAACATCAGCCAAACACACAGTCATGTTTTCGTGATTCATTGAGCCCTACTGATCATTATTACTACAGAAAATTACACAAGAATTGTTACTGCTATTATTACTGCTACTGCTACTATGACTATTTAACACTCACCTGGCTTTTCTCGAGCCTTGCGCCCATACCCGATCTCGCAGGCTAGGCAGCCGGGTGAGCCTGCCAAATCAGAGGGTTTAGGGTTTAGGGTTGAGGGTTTGGGAAGAATTCAGGGTTTAGGGTTTAGGGGTAAGGGTTTAAGGTTTAGGGCTTGGGGTGAGGGCTTAGGTAAGACAACCCGCAATGTGTTTGCCTTAGCCCTTCCATGAATTAGTGTAATGGAATGTATGGGATGCTACACAGCGCACCCCCACCCCGCCCCCCTCCCCTCACCAAAAAAAACAAGTGAATTGCTATGGTGACCGAATTTGGTGTAAAAATTGGGGGGGTGCAAGAAAGGAGAAACCCACATAAGTCATCTAACAAAAAGCTTTGTAGCCTTTGCAGGGCCCTCTGCGGATTTCCATGCAAGTTTCCAGGAGGGTAGGGTTTATAGGGTTTAGGGTTTAAGCAGTTTAGGGGGTTTATCGGGTTTATGGTTTAGCCCCTCTTCCTGCCTTCCACGTATCCTGCAGCACATTGGCGCCCAAGCCCTTCGGGTCCAACATCTGCTCTTCGCCCAGGACAGGCGGATGGATTCCTGGCTTGACGCAGGTTAGGGTTTAGGATTTATGTCGCAAAATCGTTACCCCTTGTGAGAAGCATGTAGAGGACCTTGATTTTGGTAAGGGGCTAGTCTCTTAAGAAACTGTGACCCCTAAAAAGTACGCTCTCTCATGGCTGGATTTCTGATGGGACTATGATACGTCTCCTTTCCTGCACGACCTACTATCCATTTGAAGCCCTAAACCCTGAACTCTAAGATCCCTGGATCCCTCTGGTAGAAATTATTTCTGAGTGGGCTGTAGGGGTTTAGGGTTTAGGGGATTACAATAAGGGCTAGAAACTGCAAGCTATTATCCTGGAACTTAACGTATGATCCCTATATGACACTCACACAACCCAGTTTCCATGCTCCATTCAGGCAAGACCCCGCAACCCTAGTCCCAAATCCTACTCCCTCGACTCTCATTCCTGATCCCCAATGAAATGAACTATTCCCTAGATCCTAGACCTAAAGCCTTAATCCTATATGACCTATATGCATTCCCTAAATCCTAGACCCTAAACCTTTAACCTTGCATGACCTGTGCATTCCCTAAAATCGAAACTCCTAATAAACCATTCCCTTAATCCTAAACCCTAAACCCTCTATCAGCTATTGCCTAAATCCTAAACCCTAAATAACCCTCCTAAACCCTAATCCTATTCCCTTATCCTGGGCCAGGGGGATGCCAATTCAACTGTTCAATGCCTTTTAGAGTCGGTAACTCATGGGTTCCCCTACTACTCCCCTGTCTATACCACCACCCTCCTAGGTTCCACCTCAATTAATCCAAATGAAGCCTAATTATCCCTTAGTTAAGGGGGGAACCTATGCGGGGTAGTATAGGGGGGTAGTAGGGGAACCCGTGAGTAACAGTTCAACGGTGCAAGGCTTAGGGTTTAAGGTTTTCAGGGATTAGGGTTCATGTCACCTGTTTGGGGTTGATGGTTTAAGGCTTTGCATAACACAGGTCTGTAAAAGTCTTGGAGTTTCGGGATGAAGGGCCAGGGTTCTTGTTGCAACTTGCATTACCCTACAACAGTATGATTTAGGGCTGCAGGATTAAGGTCCAAGGTTTGGGGCTTAGGGATTACACGCTCCCTAACTTAC
Organism: Symbiodinium pilosum; assembly: GCA_905231905.1. Taxonomy (NCBI): domain Eukaryota; class Dinophyceae; order Suessiales; family Symbiodiniaceae; genus Symbiodinium; species Symbiodinium pilosum. The sequence goes on along the minus strand of CAJNIZ010020224.1, from coordinate 22,708 downwards.
ATGGAACTCCAAACGGCAGGAGTCTTGCTGAGGCGTCTAAGTCCTAAACCCTAAACCCTAAATCGTAGTTTCCATTTTCTTTTCCACTATCCCAATATAACCCCAATATCTGCCCCATGATCCCTACATGAAGCCTATATAATCCCTATAACCCCAGTAGTTTCCATTTTCTTTTCCACTATCCCAGTATAGAGTTTGTATTAGGAGGATGGTCTCCATAGTTTGGAGGAAGGAAAGATCTGTTCCTTTCTGCAATCTTGCTCAGCATTCAGAGAGAACAAATGACGCTGATATGGTGCAGGTTCTACACTAAAGCTCATCTGTAATCTCCTTAGACCTCTAGTAAAACAAAAAATCCCTAGGGTTATACTGCAATAAAAAGTAGAAATACTTCCCTAGGAGACTACAGTTATAGGTAAGTAAGCACAACTGGACATATCATCCTCTGCAGAAGGCTTGCAGCTTCGGACGAGTGCTGGGATTGGTCTGCGCGGCGTGTTGGATGGAAGCCTTCAAAACTAGAGCCAAATGCGGTTTTAGAAACAACCCGTTTTTTCTTGCTTGACCTGAAATGCTGCCATCGTTCCATGTTCCTCTTATGACTTTTCCAAGTTTTGGACCGCATCGTTTTCGTTATCCTTCTTTTTTCACCATATCGTTCTTCCAACTTGAATACCCTAATGTTGCACGTCGCGGCGTGCCAGGACAGAATCCTCTGGCGCGGTTCAGGGTTTAGGATTTAGTTTGCAACCCCCGTCATAGGGTCCAAGTGGTGCGCGCCGGGAGGAAACCCCAAACTCAGAATAAATCCAAACTCCCAAAAATGTCCTGGAGCTGCCTACGTTAAAAAAGATTCTGACCATGATCCAATACACTGGTTAAGGGTGTTGTTGCCCTAAACCCTTCACCCTAAATATACGCCATGAAGTTGAAGTCAGGAAAGAGCAAGGGTCTAAAAAGAGAGTCTTGGCAAACCGTCCTACAACATCCACCCTATCATGCTATCGTCGGATCGTTTGTTGGGGGATTGGAGTAACCACCGCCCAATCCTTACCTTACAATCCCTTATATAACCAACCTTTCAGGAGTTTAGACTCTAGCTCACATAACTTGGCCAGAAGTTTCGGACATCGCCAAGCTAGGATGACCTTCTTGTTGGGAAGCACAGGGTCAGTCTGCCAAGTTACCTGGGCTATCTCGGGTTTCAGCAGGTTGAGGGTCTAGGGTTTAGGGTCTGGGTTTCTGAAACAAGGGGTTGCTGTGAGGGGCTCCAGTTTGAACCCTGACCCCTGATACTCGACAGCTCAACGCTAAAACACCCTGACGCCTACACGCCAGTCCCATGCAGGCATATGATGCAAAATGGGCTTTCCAGGATTTCGGGCTTAGGGTAACCCCAATAGAATCCCAGTTTCCGTGTCGTGACCCCCTTAGTTCATACGGTTCTCCATTTATTGGGCCTTGTATCCGTATATACCCATAATTATATCTGAGTCAAAATCCCTGAAATTTTTAGGCCCGGAAATCCAAACCCTGAACCCTATTCCCCTTTCCGAAATCTCGAGCACTAATCATGGACACCTAGTATGGGACCTTACCTGTTTCGCGGCTGCTACCAATTGGGCGCCTGATTAAATTCATTAGTTTTTAGAATGTAGTCAATATTTCCAAGCTTAAATAAAACCCTAAAGTGTACAACGTAAACCCTAATAAAACACAAGCCATACGCCCTGTTCCTTGAGTGAACCCCCACCCTGTGAAAGTGGTGTAACAGGAACAGAAGAGGACTTCAATACCATCAGCGTTATACCTCACAGTCACTATTACTGGGTGGGGGGGGGTCCACCTAACCTCTTCCTTTCCCTAAGCCCTAAACCCTAGATCCTATAAACCCTAACCCTATAAACCCTAAACCCTTAAACCCTAACCCCCCTATAAACCCTGTACCCTAAACCTCATAAACCCCATAAACCCCCTATAAACCCTATAAACCCAGGAGCCATGATCCCCCGTGGTAGCTCCAACCGACCTCGCCCGCAGGAGACCACCGCATCCACGGACTCTTGGAGATGTTGGCCTCGAGTTTAGGGGGTTTAGGGTTTAGGGGGGTATGGGGTTTAGGGGTGTAGGGTTTAGGTTTTAGGGGTGTAGGGGCGTCGGGTTTAGGGGTGCAGGGGTTCAGGGTTTAGGGCGTAGGGGTTTAGGGGTTAGGGGTGTAAGGGTTTAGGGGTTTAGGGGTTTAGAGGTTTAGGGGCGTAGGGTTTAGGGGCGTAGGGGCGTAGTGTCCAGGGTTTAGGGTGTAGGGGTTTAGGCGCTTAGGGTGTAGGGGTTTAGGGTTTAGGAGCCTCGGTCCAGGACCCTCCTTGTACCCTTTAAATAGGGAGGGGTATATGGTCCCTTTTTAGGGTGTATACAGTTTCAAAAGTTTGGGGTTTGACAGTTTTAGGGGTTTAGGATTTCAGGGTTATAGGGTTTTAGGATTTTAGGGTTGAGGCTTTATGAGGTCCAGGTGTTTAGATTCGAGGGTTGAAGTTCCTCAAGGTCCATGGTAGAACTGCTTTAGGGTCAGGGGTTTCAGGTTTAAGGTTTAGGGTATACTTGGAGCCCGAATGGGGTTTAGAGTTTAGAGCTGAAGGTTACTCCCATACAGGTAGATAATATACCACATAATGCATGGACGATTAGGGCTAACAGTCTGTAGAGGCCCTAAACCCTTCACCCTGGGCCCAGCTGCTTCCCCTAGGTCTTCCATACCGCTCCTACATGCACAAGGGTCCAGGGTTTCAACCCAATAAAGACCCCGAACTCCCAAGGCAATCCATTGAAAAGCCCAACTACCATTCCTTCCCTTCTAATCCCTAAACTCTAAATCCTTAACCCTAAATCTTGGGTCCAGAATACGCAAAGCAGAACAAAGCCAGAGTTACAGTCGGTGCAGTAATTCGATTTCCACCGATAGTCGCCTGCACATTTAAAAATTCAAAGCTCTCCGCCCCATGTTTTGCACACTCCAGACTCAGTGCGTAGCCCACAACAAACACTAACAGTGGCCATAGCAGAAGTGACAGCAGTAATCATAGTAGTAGAACAAGTAGAAATAGATGCAGACGTAGGAGTAGTGGACAAGTAGTAACAGTAAAACGTAGCAAAGTAAAAGCACACACAGAGGGGAGGAGGAGGAAGAGGAGGAGGAGGAGGAAGAGGAGCAAGCATCTTTAAAGAAATAAACTTGTTAAAGCAACATCCGACATTCTCAAAAATGCCTTCCAAATGGCTGCCTAGGTCCTCGCTTCATGACTGGTAAGCAACGTCTAGTGCGCAGCTTATGCTACAAAACCCGAGAGAAACTTGGGCTGCCTCTGCTCCCAATGACGAATAACCCTTCCTTGTTTCATGTTGTGGTGCACAGTCCAAAGCACAGCCCTTCCTGATGGCACTCTGATCTGGCTGTGTTGGGCCGAGATGGTGATGGGATTCAGCGACAATGTTCCGTAGTCGCAAGATGCACAGGTGCCCCGAAACACTCGCATGGAGGTTCGAACAGTACCTGATCGACAGGATCGCAGGAATCATGGCCAAGTATCCTGATCTTTGTTACCGCCAGGTGTCAAGTTCATGCTTGTGCTTTTCCTCTCAGGTAGCGGCTTCAAACAACCAAATACCACGTGGTTGTGGCCAGGACATCACAAGCGCTATACACACAGAAAGACAACTGCCCTGTGAGAGGATGTTTAGGAGACGAATGCTCCAAAGCGTCATGTGGGTACAGGGTACGTACTTGGAGCTCAAGCGGGTTCGGATGTAACTAGGCCACTTGATTCCATTAATCTTGCTGTTTCTTCCATCTTCTCGTGCACTCTTTTTTGGACTTTCTTTCTCTGAGAATCCAGGTGCTCCAGACGACGAGTCATGCCAAAGCACGTTCTCTGTATCACACGGATATGCTTCAGCAAACAATCCACGGAGTGCTATACTAAGATACGCTGCACCAGAAGGTGATGTTACAAAACAGGTACGTGTTTGCCACAGCCTCGGAAACATGCTGAGATTGCAGGTGAACTTGTACCGGCGCAGCAGGCAAAAGTCGACGTTTGCAAGAACACTTGCGAACTCACATATGAGCTATCGTATAAACTCCTCGTATCCCCCTCAATAAGCCCCAAAGTAATCCCATATATGGTCCCCTATGTAACTCCCTTTTTAAGTGGTTTAGACTGCTCAGATGGAGGTTTCTCTGGAACAACTGTGTTTTCGCCGGAGGAAGAGCATCCTACCGGGGCTAGCAGCCAGTGTTTGCCAGGGCATAGGCAAGGGAGGTTCTAGCCTCATAAGCCCAGAGGGTCCAAATAACAAATAATTGAGGTACTTGGGTTTTGGGTTTTGGGTAATAGTACTTATAGTACAGGTTTTGGGTACGTATATGATTGTTAGGTACTTGGACCCTTATGGAAGACCGCATTTCGATATTATCGCAAGCAGTCTCATCAGTATTTGTCACGGCCATATGCGACCAAGAAACTTTCCCTTCAAAGTCAAAAAAACTGCTCTCTTGTGAATGAGAGCCCTAGCTTCCCCAGTAACCTCTTGATACGAAGGTACCCTTTTCCTGATGTTCAGCTTTAAAAAGGAGACCCCAAAATAAAGAGGACAGACGCATACTAATGGGGTACCTAGACACAAGTCGCACAAAATCTGTCCATGCACAAGCAGTGGAACGTAGCGCTACACGGCCTGTCTGTCCTGAGCACGCATCTTTTGAAAGATTAGATGTCTGGGCCCCTACCACGGGCCCTGAGGCTTTCAAGGGGGGATTCTGGGGAACCTTGAGGGTACGTATAGGATACTTGAGTAGGTATATAAGGATCCCAGGGTTAAGGGCCCATACAAGGGGCCCATGGCTTCAGCTTTGAATCTTTGTAACAAACAAAAAGGGGTTGTCCAGAAACAGATAGCAGGATCCGTCCCCCAGAGGGCCAAAGTAATTTCAGAAAGGATTTGGGGCGCAATGTGTCGTATGTGCATTCTAGTCACATATGGGTTGTACGGGAATGAGATAAGTAACACTGCAGGCTTCCGCATCACCCTCCGTGCTCCTGACTAGTTACATCGTGAAGGCATTCAGAAACAACAGGCCTTCCCGGCAGCTATAAGCTACTTCGTGCTAAACTTTTCACCTCCTGACAAGCCCCAAAGTCCTCTAATTTGGTTTTAAGTTCAACACTAAACAGGCTGCTTTTACCTACGCACCTTGAAGTATTGAGCTTGAAGTCCTACGAGCTAAATTTCTGAGCCAAGTGTGCCCGTGGCTCAAGCTCCCACATAAACTCCGCGCACCCCGCTAAAATTGTGTATTCCCGCTAGAATGTAATATACCACAATGGGAAGATCTACTATTAGCAGGGTTGGGGGTTTAAAAAAAGCAGGGGGAGAGGATTACCTAATACTCACATGGACCCTGACATCTTAAGTTAAAGTTCTATCTGCGGTCCTTATAACCCCTCGGGTACCCATCCATGGACCTCCAAGTCGCTTCCAAGAACCCCTTCACCTTTCACGCTGAAAGATTCTTTAGGCTGTTTGCACCTGAACACGTCTAGAAACATGTAGCAGCCGAGCGTCAGATGCATGGAGTCCTTAATGATGTGCCCCTGACCGCCACCGGCAAGTCCTGGACAAGTTGGGACGCCCCGTGGCACGTGCAGGTCCGTCTCAGCCCCGAACGGGATCGAAAAATTGGATCCCCATGACTATGGGACTTGCACAGGGGTTATAGAAGGCTTATCATCGGGCCCTGGGAAGTGTAACGTCATGAACACTGGCAGACTGGCAGACTCTTCTCCAAGCGAGGCTAGTTCTTGGGCCCAAGCCGCTACAGTATGGCCTCCACTGGAAGGACGCGAAAAAAATCAGTGAGTCCTAAGAAGGAAGGCTTTACAAAGTGAAGGACGTGTACCTTAATTCCTGAAGGTTCTGCGTGGGATCGGGCTGCGCCCCACTGATGTAAAAAAAACAATTACGTCATTAGTATCATTGCTGTTCCACGCCCGCGACTTTGAATGCGGCAAGACCACGCGCTGAAAAAACACTCAAGAAGACGGCCTCCAAACAGTGATGTAACCAAGCCCAATGACTGGATATGTCTTCTGTGGGTGGCCAGTGCTGTAACTGCCATCCCCGTGAGCCCCTGAACCCTAAGGGTTTAGGCTCTTAGTGTTTCGTGAAAACAGTGGGCACTCCCGACCTAAACCCTTAACCCTAAACCCTGTAGCCTAAACCCTGCACACTAAACCCTGCAGCCTAAACCCTGAACCCTAAACCCTGCAGCCTAAACCCTGAACCCTAAACCCTGCAGCCTAAACCCTGAACCAGTAAACCCTATTTCCTTACAACTCTCATCCTGGTAGTCATAGTGCCTGCTGAGGGCTGAGGGTTTAACGCGGTTTAGGGCTGAGGGTTTAGGGTGCGGTATCTTATGAGCTGCATTTTATCCACAAATCCCTCACCCACTCATTCAAGACACCCCCTCTGTCGATGTTGAATTCTTGCCCAAAAACATGAAGCTGTATGACCCAAACTCTATGAGCCCTAGCTCTATGCGGAGGCTGAGAACTTTCATTTGGATATCTTATATCCCTAATCAGGGTTCTGCAATCCGCTTATGTTGTTAGTAGCGAATAAGGGAATGGCATTATGATATATTCCCTTATTCGCTACTAAGAACAAGTAAAACTAGAATAAAGCCTAAATCCCTTATTCGCTACTAAGAACCAGTAAGACTTTCATCTTACATATTTATAACCTTAAGCCTAAATAGTAGTTTTCACGTTCTTTTTCATAGTCCCCGTACAACCTAATTGCGCTCTCAATCTACTATAGTAGTTTCTATTTTTCCATTATCCCCATGTAACCCCAATATAACCCCATTGCTCCAAACCCTGAACCCTATAGTAGCCCCTATATAACCCCAATGATCCTGTGTTCAGTCCTGTCAGGCAACAGCCACCTGGCACCAACCAGGAGCAGTCGAGAGCCGCTCTCCTTTTATGTAACTCTTGTGATCCCTCAACCCTGAACCCTAAACTTGTGATAATTTAAGGTTTAGGGCTTAGGGTTTGGGAGTTTCTCAACACAGGACGAGAGTATGTAATCACGCGGCGTGCTGGGTGCTTTAAGTCGGGGAAGAGCTTGCCCTTTGTTGCCCTAAGGGTCCAAGGATCCAAATAGTAGGGTCGAATACTATAATCTGAATGGTATTCGGGCTCTAAAACCCTATTGATTGCGTCCTATAAACTCCTATATAGTCCCCATGTATGTTCCCGGTCCTGAAGATCCCCCCCCCCCCACCCGCTGCATGGTATGGTCCCCCCTCTCCCCTCAAAAGTGCCAACAGTCACAGGGATGGGGCCCCTCCGAGGTCGCGATTCTCGTAACTGTCGTCGTTTTTGACGCCTCAAAGCTGCCATCCTTGTATCTGTCGTCACATTTGGCTCCTCATGCTTTCGTCGCGTCTCAAAAGTCCCGACAGTTACATGGATGGGGCCCTCTAATGTCACGATCCTTGTAACTGTCATGACTTTTTGACTTGCGTGTGGTCTTGGCGTCTGAAAAGCGCCGACAGTCACAGGAAAGGGCCTCCCAGGATTGCGATCACTGTTAGACCTTCGTGCTGTTTATATACCTGGGGCTATAGCTCTACGGTCAATAAACTTGTGTCCAAATTCATTAGAAGAATTAAGGTAACAGCATTGAAAATCATATGGGATATGAAGCAGGATCATCTACGAATACCCACGCCCTCGCAATACACCATCAGAGCCACATGGACAGGACCAGCAGAACCACAGGACCACAGGGGGGGAGGGGGAGAATCACCAGCACAGCATAGGTACCACAGGGTGAAGCTTTGAGTTTCCTGCCAGTGCAGTCACATGTCCAACCATCAATGCATGATGCCCTATGCCCAAGTTCTAGTGGGACTACCAGCACCTCTGTGCCTAAGTGTAGAAAAGAGACACCTGACCGCCTTGCTGTCTGTACCGTAGAGAGGACAGTAACGCACAAGTTGCCTC
>CAJNIZ010020224.1:641-14624 GCA_905231905.1 Symbiodinium pilosum | reverse complement strand
CACCACAGCACCACAAAGAACCACAGGGAAAACTGCGGTCGAGGGGATAGCAACCCTGGATCATATATCCCTCTATCTCCCCGTATAACCCCTTTTGAAGGGACCCTATTCTTTGCGTCCTTGGACGCTTAGGGCTACCCTACCTGTGAACGGGATGGATCCCACTTTCCCGTAAACTCAGACTACTGGACCCATTCCGTGAGTAAGATTTGGGGGCTTCCCAAAACTAGGGGTACCCATTAAAGGGGGTTTTATTTGTTCTATAAGGGGGTATATAGCTTACAGTGGTATATAGGGTTTAGGGATTAGGGTTTAAGGTTTCCAAAAATTAGGGGGACATTTTTGGGGGTCCCCATAATAAGGATTTTAATATTTGGGGGTCTCTACTGGGGTCCCTTTATTCTGGGAAACGACCATTTAAGCTGAGAGACTTCTCGCGGGGGACAGTTTTTACCTCCCAGTGGTCTTCGTTCGTAAGGGAGAGGATCGGATAAGAGCCCGCCGAGCAGGTGAGCTGAAGAGGTTCTTCTGTCCTTCACGGAAATCCATTCGAAACCGGTCAGAACAAGGTACCTGGACCCTCCAATGTAGTTCCTTTTTGGGCTTTGTATGTTTTTTTTCGTAAAGGCTCTTGTTAGGACTAGCAAAGAGGTACTATACATTGGAGGGCCTAGGTACCCCCTACCCACTGAAAAAACTGCAGTTGGAGGCTTGCTCGTTCAGGGGCCCTAAACCCTAAGCATGCGGGTATATGGTAAACCCACGAGCCCGAACGTACCTGTAGGAACCTCTCAGGGTCCCTAAGTAATTAACCACGACTTAAATGCCATACACTAACGCGGACCTTGACCTGGACATCCCAAATCTGCAAGTTAAGCACCATTTTTGCAGGCTGTCGGGATTTCGGGCCATAATGTTAAATATTTTTGGGTGTTGAGGTAGGGACTCCTACCCCCAAAACCCTAAATTTGCCACCTCACCTCGGAGCGACCCACAGCGTGTTCACCGGGTAGACAAGCACCATAGCATCCCCAGCAAAGCTGGTCATAACCCTGTGATGAATGCGGACGCCTTGGGGTTCAAGGTTTGGGGTTTAGGGTGTAGGGTTTAGGGTTTAGGGGTTTAGGGTTTAGGGTTTAGGGGGTTTAAGGTTTGGGGTTTAGGGTGTAGGGTTTAGGGTTGAGGGTTCATAAGCTGTAGGGTTTAGGGTGTATACGGTGTAGGGTTTAGGGTAGCCCGGTAATATCCTGGAACAATATTGGAATAAGGGTGATCTTTTTCCCTCTCGGTAACTTTTAAACAGGAATCCGGTACCCAAAAAGAATCAAAGGCTACCACTGGTTGTCCTAGACACCCTCAAGCTGTACGTCAGCTCCCGGGGTCCAGAAAGTCACGTCTATGCCTGTAGTCCGCCAAGGGCTACAGTAGCAGTAATAGTCTTGCAGATTCCTTGGGGGGTATACTGCAATAAAAATGAAAAATCATAAGGGGATAGGAGATGCATCGTTTCGGCTGAAGTGGCGTGCAAAAGACATCAATATCTGACAGACGTGCTTTCCGCACGCTGCGGCCCTGCAGTAATTGCTGCATGTGCTCTGCCCGAATGTCCTCCAGTTCAATATCGGCTGCAAAGTCTGCGTGAATGGCTCCAGATTTAATCCACGAGAAACGGACCCTTTTGACAATGACTGCGGCCACGCCCACTGCAAATACACCTGAGTTCGGAGCACAAAGGGTCCTGGCCCCCTGCCAGAAAGAAACCAATCAGTGGAAGTGGTACTTTGGAAAGCGCCTACAGCAAGCCAATTAGCTTTGAATAACACTGCAGGTTTACAAGTGACGGGGCCGAGCACGACCTATTACGAAGTGTTGTGGGCGCTCTCACTTGTGCAAGTTCTAGCACGCTTACACTGACATGGAAGCTCATGCCAGCCCCTTTTCAGGTTCCGTGTGAGCTATACTCTAGACTCCTAGTATCCCCCTTAAAAACCCCTATAGTAGTCCCATATAGGATCCCCTATATAACCCCCTTTAAGGAGTTTAGATTATGGCTCCTGTTAGTTTCCATGTTCCCAGTGTTCCCCATCAAAGTGCACCAGCCGAGTCGCCAAAGTCGCATGATGAGGTAGAAATCTCCATGTCCAGCAGCATTGCATACCTCAGTTCTAAGGTCCTAACTATGCACGCTACGTGTTTCCTGGGTATTATGGGCCCCTACTTGGGCTTCTAGAATTTTACAGGAAAGCTACGGACCCAGGATTAAGGGCGCATACTAGGGGCCCATAGCTCAATCCTCGGATCGGATTGCGGCGTCTGTGGGATTTCCATTCATCCCACTGGAGGTTCCGTGATGTGGATGTAGAAGCCTAAGAATAATGCCAGGTACCTTAAACAGACCTCCAAGCTCGATAGCGGCTCGTAAATGTTCATGCCCCTACATCACATAACCCCATATATACATATACATATATATATATATATATCCGTGTATATACAGACATATAAACCCTACATCAGCCCGCTCTCTATTTCGTGCTCCATCTGCTTTTCCATTTGAATTTTCATTTTTGGGGCAACAGCCCTAAACCTTACTCCGTAAACCTCAAACCATAACGCCAAACCCGAACATAATTATGCGCTTCGAGTTTTACTGCTCAAGGTCAAAACCAGTAATCATGTGCTCTCCTACTCCCGCCCCATACTACGCCCTAGGCTCCCCTTTAATCTGTTCATCAGCAGTGGGAAGCCTTGGCTGTAGTCCCTGAGACCTATAATACAAAATATGTTTGGTAGTTTTCTAGGCTTATACTATAAACTTTTGAAAAACATCCTGTATAATGAGATTATAGTTGGGGGCTAGTATGGTGTGGGGAGACGGAGGACATGGTATCGTCAAGGGTTAGGGCTAAGGGGACAAACGAGTACACAAAAGAAGGGCTAAACAAGAATGGAAAATCAAGGGTTGAGGGTTTAGGGTGTAGGGCTGGAAATTGTGTTGAAAGCTGTCATATAGATATATGGTGGACTTCCATTTCGGGGCCCAAGCAATTAGATAGGGTGTGTTTGCTGGCTGGATCAGTTACGTACTGCAAATGCGATTAAAAAAAAAAAAAAAAAAACATTTAGCAAGTTCCGAGATATGATATATCTATACATTCAAACACACATACATACTCAGGCTCTGAGAAGTTGCCTTGTCAAAAGAGGGATACCCAAGTCTTCACATACCCAATCCCAAATCCCTAGTCCCCACACCCTAAACCCTAAACAAGAAATGGGTGAGCTATAGTCTAAACTCCTAGTATCCTCATTCATAGCCCCTACAAAACTACCCTATATAGCGCCCTTCAAGAGTTTAGACGATCGCTCAGATGATGCTTCCCCCCACCCTACACCCTAATTTCAAGGAGCTGCTCGCGGAAACCAGCTGCCATGACGGCAGTCTTTTGTTGACCGGTTCCACTTCGGGCGTGACCTCGAAGCATCCAGGACTTGTCTACCAGATTGAGGGAGCAGGGTTTGGGACTCAGGGTTCGGGGTTTAGGATCTCCGCGCAGGGTTAGTAGGGGTTGGGACCATAGTGGCTTGGGATTGGAGCCTACCAGGAGGCGGGAATAGCGTTTGTGGCTTTGGGTGTACGATTTAGGGTTCAGGGTTCCTTGTTATGAGGTAAGGCTTAGGGTGCTGCATGGCTCGAGTGCTGCGACACCGGGAACTGGTAAACGTCATTGCAACATTTTTGGAGAAAAGCTCTCGAGTGAGAGTACTTGCTTCTGGAGAAGATGCCATTTAGAAGCTGAGGCAGACAGCGGTCGGAATGAACCCTAGGCTCTGCACGACGCGCTGGAAGCGACTCTGTGGCATGACTATATCACAGCAAACCGTAAAGCCTACACCCCAAAGCCTAAACCCTGTTTCAAAAAAGTGAAAGCACACCACTCCACCCAGTTGCAGAAGCATCTCGAAAACTTTGCAGAAGATCCTCGCAGCCTCAGCTCAAGGTTTAGGGTTAAGGGTCATAGGGTTCAAGGTCTTTGAGAAGTGCCTAGACCACAAAGTACATAAACTACTGGACCGAAATCCATAGAAAGAAATAGAACAGCTCTCCTTTTACAGACTATTTCGGTGTATTTACTACATGAGTTTAAGGGACACCTCGAAGTACATACAAACAGCTTACACAGCAATCCCTGGTCCAGAAGGTTCACCTGCCCCCACAATAGGTAGAACCGTGGACCAAAATCATTAAAACAAAAACAAGCCAAAATGCCGCTATTTAACATACTTTGGGAGGTCCAGGTAGGGCTTTAACGGTTTAGGGTTTGTGAAAAGCGACTGCAAGCAACACATTTGGATTAGATCCAGGTCAATGTATCTTGGCACTTGAACCTGAGATTCTGTCATGAATGAAATATCTAAGGGTCCATGTGGATAGAGGGTTAGGGTTTAGGGCATAAGGTTTAGCGTTGTATGTGTTGTATGTTTGGGACCCAATAGGTTTCTCGCAAAGGCCCACATATGCCATATATCCACATGGGTATTGCTTCCTTGGTGGCTGAACCAAATGATCATTAATTCGTCCTGCAGTACGCTATACCCAAAACTTACTGGTGGTTAGTAGGGAAGAACAGGGAAGATAATCCCTGCATAACCCGTGTAGAAGATATTCCCTTACTTTCTACTATGCCCAGAAAAGAGGAAATCATCTTACTCAACCTGTAACTACCGTCCCGAGTCTTGCATCTCTGAAACGTTAAGTCCGAGTCAGACCAGATTGCGCTGCCTGTCAAAGCTTCGCCTGTTAGGGTCTATAAGGTTTTGGATCCACGTGAGAAGACAAGACAGTCAGGGTAACTACTCAGCTTCGGTTTTAGGAGGGTTAGGGCCCAGTTTAGAGGGTGAATACGCGCATATATAGGGCTTTGGGTTTAGGAGGGTCTGGGCTTCATGGCTTCAGGTGTGGCGTAGTTGCATCTGCTCATGCTCACTTGGAAAAGGGAAGTCACTGCTAGGGGAGTCTAGTGGTGATTCTACAGGGGACTACTAGATGGATTCATTTCACCATTCCCAACTAAGCCCTAAACCCTAAACCCTAGCCAGATTCTGCCTTGTAGGAATCATGCCAGGCCTTTATAATCCTTGCTATGGGTTGTCAAGGGGGTTGATGACTGTACTGGGCTGCGCAGCTAACATGAGAGCAGTCATCGCCCGCACTACTGCCACCACCTGGCCAAAGAATGACGGAAAGGGAGCACTAAGCAACTTGGCGTCACAGAGTGCTGAAGTGTGAAAGGTCGTAACAAAAAACATGTGCAGTAGCCCAGCTTGAAGTGCAGACATTCTCTGAGCACGCAGAGTAGAAAGCTTCTTGTAATGGCCATGGGCTATTGGCAGTCGAGCAGACAGCAGCTACGAGCCAAAATACCTCGCCCAACGTCAACAAACTTCGGTAGCTTGTTCACAAACGTGGTCTCTTGATGAATGCAATGTGTTCTGAGAAGTGTAGGATTCGCTCAAACACACTTGGGCCGATGAGCTAAAAATCAAGCTTCCAATGAAAGCATGCAGCGTGCAGCCCGAAAAGGTCTAGATGCTGAGCAGCTCCATTCACGCGGGGCACACAGGTCAACCTGATGACAGGCGTCCTCCAAAAACATATCATGAAAGACTGCGTTTGTTGCTGATGCCCTCGCCGTGACGAAAAAATCACCTGCCCCGCGTCAAGTCTTCTTTAATTTCTCAGGAGAGTGGCATAATTGCCCAGCTATGCTTACTGGTGGTGAGTACTAGAAGCCCTATATGGTCGTTGCAGACTGCATTCCTTTATTCCCTACAAACCCCCAAGTAAGCCTATATCCTTCAGTCTTCACCATATGACCATATGTCCCAAGCCCTGAATTTACGCGGATACCTGGCAAGGGCTTAGGCTTTAGGGTTTAGTAAAAAGACCTTGATGGGAACCCCGAAAAGGGAACCCAAGAATATAGTAGGAATAAAAACGAATATAAGGACCCTGATAGGTACATTCCTATTATATTCCTACTATATTCTTGGGGTTCCCTGTTTGGGGTTCCCATTAAAGTCCCTTTAGTGTAGGGTATCTTCAACCTAAAGCCCAATAAAGCCGCTTCGACCCCGAGGGTCCATGTGGGTATATGGCTGGAAAGGGTATATACTTGGGCCTAAATGCCTGTATGGGAACCCGTTTACTTACCTTTGGTTAGCTGGCAATGAAGGAATGGAGAGACAATGGAAACTGCTATAATGGGTTATATAGGAACTGCTATAAAGATCCATTCCTTGATTCCTAGCCAAACGAAAGTAAGTTGGGCCCTTAATACCTGTATGGGAACCCGTTTAGACCCCAAGTATATACCTGATATTTCCCCACATGAGCCATAAGCTAAACTCCTAGTATGCCCCTTAATAAACCCCATTCTACTTCCCTATATAATACCCGATATAACCCCCTTTAAGAAGTTCCCTAAACCCTACTGGAAACCTTAAACCCTAAACCCTAAACTCTAAACTACAGCTCACATGAGCTCTGAGGGGACTTAAGCTCTAACATTGCTGTCGCGCTGCATTTGACAAAGGAAACCCGATCCTCGGTTGCGGGTTTAGGAACAGTGGAGACGCAAATGGGAAAGAAGATGGACAATGAAACGGAAACACGGATTATATAGGGTTTAATAGGGATCCAAGAATACAAATAACACCTACATCAGGCTTTAAAGTCTAGAAATATTACCTACGTTGTTGTTGTGGGCTTCAAGTGAACCAAGAGCCCGCTTGCACATAGGAATATAAGAGGACCCTGATGTAATTACCAGTACGATTATCTCTTATAGTCAATGTTACTGGTGGAGGGTCCACCTAACATATACCAGTATATAGATTCTCCCTAAACCCTAAACCCTAAACAGATTCTTGGGACTTCTTGGGGCTAGGTGCCTGTAATCTTCGCCAAGGTGGAAGGCCAATCGCACGGAAAAAGGGCACGTGACGCATGTGGAAATCTAGATGTCCCCGTGCGGGACGACAGGCTTGTTGCTCATTGACGGACTACCGCTCTCGTCAATGTGAAGAAACCACTACCTAAACCCCCAAAGTATGTAAAATAATGGCCCTAAACCCATAATAATAGCCATAAAGGCAATTATTTTACATACTTTGGGGTCCAGGTAGATTGCCTGTAAGACCTCCAAAAAGGCGAGGCCGGATGAGAAGGTTAGTTCAAAGTCCCAAAACCTCACATATTGCGACCAGCTTTCGTCAGGGAGAGTTAGTTTGAAGACATGAAGGGGTGTGGAGCAAGCATCCAACCTCGCAAGCCCTTTCTTAAAAGGTCTTGGGGTTTAGGGTCAAATACTTATGTTCGGCAAGCCCACATTGCCCCTAATCAAGGCTCGTTCCATTTCCCAGCATCAGCAAGGAGGAAAGCATGAAAACGCGAAGAAAGCTCGATGAGTTCTTTGCTAGGGATTTTCAGGGAAGCAGGTGGCTGCACGTGCTTGCGAAGCACCCGTGTGATCAGCACTGGAGTGTGTTTGCGTTGCATACGTGCCATGTCCACGAGGACTTTCCGTACCCTATGAATCTTATCTAAAGCTGCTGGCCCATTCCTTTAGCTGTTCGCAACTTCAAAGGTTTAACCGTCGCTTGAGACATTCATCCCACTTCTCATGATGTAACATCCCATGAGAGCATCAATGAGCGGCAGCCGCAATTCCGCTCAGCGGATGGTATGAATGCATCAGCTTGCGACGCTGCCGTGCCATGATCATGAGAGAGGTCATCGCCAGCAGTTTACGGTGGTTCGAGCCCCCACTTCACCCTGAACTAGTGGTTGACTGAGAATCACATCAGCCTATGGCTCATCGCGCCGCATGTTTCAGTATGATGCCAGCTGGCATGGCATAGCAACTTTGCATCGGCAAGGCCCGTGAGCCCTTCCCCAGTTTCAGTCGCGCTTTTTTGGTGGTTGATCCTAGTAAGATTATATTTCTTATAAAAGATACTATACCCCAAAAGGAGGATGTATTCTGACTCTATATTGGGTACCATAGTATCCCCAAACATAATACTGCTCCAGTGACCTTGTAAGAATTGCTACGGGCGTTGAGATTGCAAATCCTACTTAGACTTAATGCTTCCCATCCTTAGTAAATGTATCCCCCCCACTTCACTAGGAACAGCAGCAAGAGCAACGCAAGTAGCAGTAGATCAGCAAAATGTGCTGAGGTGGGGCAAAGGCAGCATCACCTTCAAAAACCTGCAGAGTATTTTGGCCTTTCCCGGTTTTTTCCATCGCAGCGCGAGACATAGGCTGTTGGCTTGTCCTATGATACATGGTAGTTTCCCAAAACAGGGGGATCCCAATATAGACCGCAAATATCAAAATCCTTCATATGGGGACCCAAAAAAGGTACCCCTAGCTTTAGGAAAAACACCCCAAACGTCAAATTTCGCGCTCGTTTTCCTCCTTTGACACGTGGGCGCATGGCCAAGCGGCACTGACATGCAACTTCCGTGCCCAAACCATATACTGGGTTTTAGTAGGGAACAACGGAAGTAAAGGCATACACGATCCCCATATAGTATATTCCCGTATTCCCTACAAAGAACCAGCAAGTGGAAACGTCGGTGTTCATCCGCGCACACCCATCTTGGATCCAGGATGAGCCAAGCCTCAGCTACGATCTCCACACCAAAACGGCTAAAGATGGCTCCTCCCTGGCCAACTTCCTGGGTTGCTGTTAAGGGTTTAGTGCTTAGGGCTCATAAGGAACTTAATGTAACTTACCAGATTTAGGGTATGTAGGGTTTAGGGTTTAGACTACCACAATAATAGTAATATGGGTATATCGTAAACATTGTTTTTTTTACGATAGTAGTACAAAACACGATCCTGAACAGCAAGCCAGTTTCCGCAGAGCATGAGGTGAAATTGACCTCAACAAACTTGCTGCATTATTGCTGCTTCAGCAAAAGGGTAGTGGGAACCCCACATATTGAGCTTGCAACTCATTAAAAACCCGCCTTGGATTATGCCAGTTGTCATGTATGTTGCGTTTGATTCTCCACTACTGACAGGAATATCTCTAAACAAACCCTACATGATCTCTATATGATACCCCTTTAGGTCTTGAGAGGGTTACTGGCTCAGCTATAGGATGACATGCTTGGTTTAGGGTTTAGGGTCCAAATGTCACATGTTGGCGGGGAGCCACTGCTTCTGCCCGTGTATCGCAGGCAGGGACGCGAATAATTGTCAATATGGTCGTTTCCCCAAATTAGGGGTACCTTTTGAGGGATCCTAATAATAAGGATGATCGTATTTTGGGGTCTAAATTGGGGTCCCCTTATCATTTTGGGAAACTACCATATCTGTTGAGGTCGATCTGAGGTGCCCTATACCAAACACTGCGAGGAATCTACGACAATATTGTTACAAATTATCCCTATAAACCCCTAACCTAACCGGTTTTCATAGCTTTCTATGCTCTTATCCATTTGGTTATCCATTATTGTGCCCTATATCTCCTGTGATATTCGCATATATTCAAATACAAAGCCACTATATTACCCTACCCACGGATCTCGGCTAAACAGACCCTGGCAGAGAGTGGACTCGAGCAAGAGCCATGCGCATCCAAGGACCCAGGAAGCAAAATCATTTGTGCAAGAAACGTTAAGGGTCAACCCTAAACCCGAAACCCTAAAACCCTAAAACCCTTAACCCTAAGCCCTAAACCCCTAACCCTAAGCCCTAAACCCTAGGGTCCCAGAGGTTCAGGATTTAGGCTCAACACATCCCAAAAAATATCCAGAAGTCATGGGGGGCTGAGCCCCCCAACGTAATAGTGACTAGAAAGGATGATAGTATAGTTCCTCTTAAGTAGATAAAATGTAGGATATATGGGGATCTTATTCTAATATACCCAAAGCCATATTCTATCTACTTAAGGGGGGCTATAACTACATCAGGGTCCTCTTATGCTCCTATTGTACCACTGTTGCAGGGTGGGGGGGTCTACCTGAAGCCTATCACACCTTGACAACATGTTGCTTAGAAACAATCCCTCTCCACTCATGTGTTCCAAGCTCGCCTTCCCAGGATGTATACTGTGCATGTGGGCTCGACAACCCCTAAACGCTAAACCCTGAACAGTCTCATGTATGTGTTGGTTTTGCACAAGGTTGCAGACTCAACGCACAATGACTGCGGCATTTATTTTGTACAAAGTACGGCAGCTGGCACACTCTGTGCAGAATATACATGATGCATCCCCGTACAAGACCTTATCAAACTGGAAACCCCCAAACCCATAATAAGGACCCAATAAGTAAGAAGCACATGATCAGTCACGGGTCCTCATTTTGGGGTTGACGTAGCTAAAACCCCGGAACTGCAATCCCTGCACTAAACCCGTTATAAAGCTAGTTTCCATTTCAGGTTCTTGTCCATTTGATTCTGCATTTCCTCCGGGTCTCGGTGGCCAAATTCCTTCAACCCCTCACGCCACACCCTGAATCTACTCAATGAGGTGGCTGGGGCAACAAAACCCCTCAAATGCATACATACCCCCTAAACAAACCAACACCTCTATGTACTCCCTAGATAATCCCTGCAATTAGAGGAAATCCCCTTCTTCAATATAAAGCGGATCTCGCCTCGTGGCCATGAAGTTCCACCCGCTCTGCCGCGATGGCGCCGCCAGCATGCCTGGGGTTGTGCTTCTTATTACAATCACTATTACTACTATTAATATTACTATTAGTAGTAGTAGTAGTAGTACTACTACTACTACTATTATTCCTACCATTATAGTTATTACTACTACTTGAAGATTTTGGGCTTCGGGCTCGGTTTTATGGTTTTGGCCTCACTCCCTTCACCAATGGACTAACTTGCTATGACCTAACGGTCATGGTGGCTTAGTATGTACACTGACAACCCATCTCAACCATATAGTAACACCACTTACTACGTCCCTTTGACCCTCCAAGCAAGGCTCCGTGTGCCAGACTGAGGTATTTTCCATGTGGCTACTCGGGGTAGTGTGACGTTTGGCCACGTTATGCTGGCCGCGTCTGCGACAGGAATCCCTCTTGCTTCACCATAAAACGAACCGGTGCTGTCCCAGCAAAAGGACACATCATCTTGCCATTTTCGGCTGCAAGCCTTAAACCCAAACCCTTGAAACCCATAAGCCTGAACTCAGGGCATGGACAAGCTAGGGGGAGCTCTTCCGTGTTCGGGCGTTTAAAATTCACCATCACTTACGTCAATGTTCCACCTACACCACCGCCCAATACCAGCCACAGGCCGGCTACTACAGCCGTGGGGGGCAAGTTTTTATCCCTGCCAGCATATTCAGCGGTGGGAGGGCCATCGGTTTCCGATCATGTTGATGCCACTCGCGTTTCCTGCTAATGTATCCTTGCTACATACTCGGGGTGGGGGTTGAAGGTTGGTTTGCGCATTCTCGTTTAGGATGGGGTTGCCCGGACCATAGACCCTAAACCTTACAAGCTAAACCCTAAACCGAAACCTTAAAACCCAAAACCTGGTTAGGGTGGCGAGCATGATTCAGTTCATGCATGTTCTCTTCAATCCTTTTTTGCATGTTGGTGCTCTTCACGCTATACTTAGAGATCAGGGTAAGTATAGCCCAACCATAATTGTAATACATTGTATGAATATCCCCATGAAAAAAACCACCCAAAGCTCCTGATTTGGTTATAACTGAGTGATAAATATCGGCTACAACCGGTTATGCTTACTCCCTCTCTCTCTCTGTCCCTCCTTCTCCTGCTACTTCCTAAGCCCTTAATTGATTCGTATGACGATATTCATGTAAATCCCAAGTGTCTGCTTCATCTTGCAAATTTTGTTCGTTTGATCCTCCGTTATTGTGTTACGAGTATCCTGTACCTCCAAGTACTGGCGAATGGCTTTGAGGTTCAACGCTGCCTGCTTGCTTGGGTGGCCTTATACGGCTGTAGAAACCCTAAACCCCAAGCCCCTGCGCCAAACCGTGAGCTTCCCAGATGCAAAATGCGAACGCCCGAAGTTGTTTCCGCAGGCTTCCCTGCATAAATACCGCCTTCTAAGTAATAGTCTAGCAGCAGGAGCATTTGTAGAAGAAGGTGAGAGCAACAGCATCGGCACCATGGAAATATTGGCACAAGTAGAAGTAGTGCTCTTGACTAACTTGTCCAAGCCGCTTTGCCGAGCAAAATTCGAAGATGGCTGAGCCAGACAACTGCACACAAACATGGATAATTAAACTAAGCGCCTGTTCTCATTGGTGTTTGGACCCGTGTACTGCTGCTGCACACAGCCACTGCCACTATTCACATGAGCTGGGCTGCCACCGACACACACTCCACCACAGCCACTTCCACCAGCATCCCCGGGATAAAGGAAACAACTATACTATAATAGGGTTGTATAGGGGTTATGTTGGGATAATGGAAAAGAAAATGGAAACTACTATAATGGGTTTTATAGGGACTATTTTAAGGGTTTTAGGTTGGTTCAGGAATTTAGGGTTTGGGGTTTCTAAAGCACCGAACGCGGAAAACAACTGTGCAAAAACTGTGTACAACAACAATCTGCAGAAAACGAGGCCATCATCAACAGGGTCACATTTGAACTTTTGTCCCACAAACCGGTGCATAGCAGGAGCCTGGCGCACAAGCCCACTATCAACTCCATTGCCGCCGCTCAGTAAGCTGATGGCCCCACCGACGCCTTCCGAGCGGCAATTCCTGAAATCCGAGCATCGGGCTTTCCTAAACGGTGTGTTTCTCATGTAGGGTGTTGCAACCGCGGCGGTAACGGCCCGTGGGATACATGAGGGTATACATTTATATATACACATATATATATATACGTATATGTGTGTAGATATAAGTGTGTGTGTTTACAGCAGAGTTGTGAAAGGATGAGTGAATTCTTAATCAAAGGCTGTCACAGATGACTTTGCACTCAGTGGATCCGAGAAAACTGTCATTCGCATGCCAGGTACAGGATCATTTGTTTCTTGTGTGTTTTTTTGTCTATGTCTCGCCTGTCTAGACGATTATCTGCACAGCTGTTATGGAACTTGAATCAATTTACTTTCATGAGGAAATCCCGAGACTTACTATATACCCATACTATGGCAACTAAAGAACAGCAAGCCAGTATTTTTTTGTGGCGTAAGTTGATCAACTGCATCACGAAGCTCGAGATATGCAATTGAGTGTTGTCGTAAGTCAGAAGGTTTTGTGAGCTAAGGACGAACATGATTCCCCTCGTACAAGGATAAGAAGTGGATTCAAGTAATGAGCGTAGAAGGTTATGCTTATTACACGCAATTAGTGGCCAACCACTGACTCAGTCACCATGTTCTCTGATTTGTTTGATTGAGCAAGCGCGGGTAAGGACGCACACGCTTGAGCTATCATGCTTATATCTCTACGTCTTCAACAGCTATAGGATGAAGAACTTTATTTTCGTGATTTAACTGAAGAGTCTTGCTTTTGGGTTTAATTCGGGTTTGGGCTTAGGGACACACATTCGCTGGAGGGGTAAGGCCCTAGAAACTGAAGGGATACATAGTAGGCATTATGGGAGTTTCACGCTTAGGGTTTGGGGTTTGTAGGGTGTCTTTTTTGCAGTACAAAGCCACAGTCTAGAGAAACTTCCTCATGAGAATATTTAGGCCCCCTTAGTGGTATAAAAGTTCCATGTTCAGACATCCCTCAACCCTAAACCCTATGTAGGGAGTGGGGTAGAAGGCTGTCCAAGGTCTTAACTCCTTAAAGGGGGGTATGAATCGGCCCACAACTTCAGGTGCTTGAGACTGCCAAAAATGCCGTTAGCCTATTACACTGATTCGCTACGGCGTGCTGTACTCCGCATCCCAAGATCATCAATCAACCTTCAAACACTCAAAGCCATGGCCTAAAACTGGGTTGCTGTTAAGG
>CAJNIZ010020213.1:73479-86985 GCA_905231905.1 Symbiodinium pilosum | reverse complement strand
AGGGTTCAGGGTTTAGGGTTGCGCCCCCAAGGCCACTGCGACCCCAAATCTTTTGGTGCACGAAGTGGTCCTTCTGCCTACATGCAATGGGGACTGAACCTGACTGAGTTAGTCAAGCGGTCCCTACAAGAAGCCTTGCTAGAAGGCTCGTATAGGACATTACACTGAGGTGCTGTTAGGGAACTTAATTCAAGTTACTTTAAAGAGGAAGTATAATAATCACTGACTCTCTCTCGCTCTCTCTATATATATGCCAGTTATGGTAGCTTAACTTAAGTTCCTTAACAGCAACTCAGTACGGGTAGAAAGTTTAGCCGATAGGCTTTCTACGTGGCGCCTATATTGCTCAGCTCAGATCCGTGAACTGCTCACTTCCCCCTAATGGTCCAAGGAATTTGGTTTTGGGTCCCAAATACCATTCATATTACAGTATTTGGGCCCCCAAACCTTTTTTTTGGCATCCTTGGACCCTTAGGGTTCGTCAGGAGGGTGAGGCGTACTACGCCATGCCTGCATGGGCCACGCGCTTCACAGGGCCCAATGACATGAAGCTCCGCGGCGGGCTTATATGGTATGTAGTACATTACATTGAGGTATACTATAGACTTTATTATAAAGTTTATGGTTTCACAGTTTATGATATGGTTAGGGTTTCAGGGTTCATGACGTTTGCTTGTCAGGATGCAGAGCTTGGGGTTTAGAACGTTTGGTGCAGTGATTGGACTTTAGACCCTTGGGGGCCGCTTGTGTAGGCGATTGCCAGCAGCCTAAACCGGATTGAACTCAAGGTCCATAAGCAGGCCCAACACCAATGAACCCTCAGGCTCCAAGTGCCCAATAGTTAGGTACTTGAGATTTGGTTATCAGTAATTGTAGTGCAGGTTTTGGGTAAGTATATGGTTCTTGAGTACCTAGAGCCTTACGGTAATAATGGGGACAATGCTAGTTGTTCATATTCTGGCTGCTACAGGTTTCTGATTTTGAGAAGGGGGTTACAGTACCAGGTTATCTACCCTAATTGCCCCAAGCCCGAAAGCTCTGTACCCGGAAACCCACAAAGAAACATGGAGTTCCAAATTCTTCTAAACCGTACTGCCCCAATCTGAGACCCTAATCCCTAGACCCTACATCCCAATCCGCAAATGCTAAACCCTAGACCCTAAATCCTAAACCCCATAAACCCCAAGCCCTATAAACCCCTAAACCCTACAAACCCTATAAGCCCCATAAACCCTATGAACCCTACAAGTCAACCCCAATACTCAGTTTGATCAGCTTAGGCTCTTGGACGCTATCGTTCATCCTGTGGATGGCGCCGGGCCAGGGAGGCTGGACGTCCCCGAGGAGACGCTGCAAGGCGGGGCTTCAAATTTTGTAGGGTTTGTAGGGTTTTAGGGTTTATAGGGCTTAGGATTTAGGGTTTAGGGTTGTTGGTGTAAGGTTTAGGGTTTAAAGGGTTTGTAGGGTTTGGGGTTTTGTGCTTATAGGGTGTAGGGTGTAGGGTTTATAGGGTTTAGGGTGTAGGGTTTATAGGGTTTGGGGTTTATAGGGTTTATTGGGGTTTACAGGGTTTATAGGGTTTGGGGTGTGCTCATAGGGTTTATAGGGGTATATGGGGTTTATAGGGTGTATAGTGTTTAGTGGGTTCAGGGTTTAGGGATTAGGGTCGGGGTTATGTAGGGGTTAATGCAAAACAGAATGCAAACTGCAAGGATTATAGGGACTATTTAGGGATTGTATAGGGAATCTATTGGGATTATATCGGGGAACATGGAAAAGAAAATGGAAACTCCTATAATGGGGTTCTATCGGGGCAAAATAGGGGTTATGGGTTTATAGGGTTCAGGGTTTAGGAGGGGTTGGACTTCAGGGTTCAGGCTCAGGGTACAACAGCGTAATGGAAAAAACAACACAGAACCTGACATGGAAATGGACACAGGAAAGCCGAATGGGCAAGAACACTTTGAAACCAGGTTCCAAAGCCCATAAGGAGCCAAAAGGCCAAAAGAGCTCTTATTCTACATGTTGATTTTGGCGGTTCGGGGAGCGTTCAGGGAAGCGCAGCGGCGCAGATGTCCGAGTAACAGCAAACAACAAATTCGGTTAAAGGCACTAAGACTGGAGAAAAGATGTCTATTGACACGGCATGGAGCAATGTGAAGAATAGCCTTCAAGGACCACCTAAGATCACCGTGATGGGGTAAACTGATAAAAAGACCTGGTGCCGACTGTTGCCATCACGTGTAGCAGAGTTTCTCATATTTCTCATTCTGCTCGTCTATAGTAACGGCAGTTCGAAATGACCCCAACAAGAGAGCAGCTTAAAAAGCAATCCTAAACCCCACACTGGCTCCTCCTGGGATACTACTCAAACTATAGCTGTATATTCCAGAATTTGCTTTAGTACAAACAGGGCTGAACATGATGTCCAAATTATCCCAGCACAAGGGCCAACCCTCTTGGCTGCAAAGCCTGCAACCAAACCAGGGACAAAGCTAAGCCAGAATGAGGCGCACGCACAGCCGGACAATAACACTTAAGAATCTGCTGAAGGAGGGGTGCAATCATGAAGAAGCTTTGGGGCCGAGAGAAGCAAGAATGGCCTAATCCTTGGATTCATGTTTATGGTAATTCTTAGTATTACTACTTGTAGTACTATAATTCGCATGTGTTGTGTTGGGGGAGCGTCGTGTTGAAACTCGTGAGGACTCCTCAATCCTGCCAAGGAGAACTTTTAACTTTAGAATGGATTTTGGAGTGGCTGTATGGGTTCAGAGTTTAGGGTTTGGGGTTTAGAGTCTAGGGTTTAGGGTTTTCAGTTTTAGGTATCCACCCCTGTAGACCTCTCACAGAAATATCTTGAAATGCTACATCCGGCGAACATGAATGTTGCCTTTTCAAGCCTGTATCGGTCCAAGTGCCCAATAGCCATGCTTCCCCAACCTCTATACTAGAATCCCTGTTCTCGAAATTCCAAGTACCCCTTTGTTCGGCACTTGGACCTTACCAGCAAGTATTGCGCCACCTACACTACACAATACCTGGAAACCCTTTTGCAAACCCACCTCCATGTCATCTTCCATGTGTGGGTCCACTTAAGGCCCTGCGTATTAATTCTTGACAATAAAATCCGTCTACCCTGTCCTTGGCAGAGTCGTCTGCAGGTGGATTGCGCTTCTATGAGTGCCTTCCCACTCTGACCTCCAAGGATACTTCGCCAAAAGAAGAAGTAGGTTTATCTGGATCACGAGTTCAGTGTGGGGGGGGGGAAAGAATCTTTGATCCTTTTTTAAACTGTAGGTGTTTTAGGATGGGTTTCAAGAGAAAAGCTTAGTTTTGTTTTTTTTACTCCAGTTTGGCCAATACTGAAATGTGACTTCCAAGGAAAGCACCGCTTCACCGCTGGTTGAGCCAGACCCCTAGAGCGGAGGGTATACTTTAGGATAAGGGGTTCGGAGTTTAAGCTTCCACTCCCTGCTATGAGAACAGGATCTTCCAAGGGGATGCGTGAGGTTCGTTGAGAGATGATAGGGACTTTTCGTGGTTTCTGGGATCCTTGCAACCGAAGCGATTTGTTTTCCAGAAAATGCTCTTGAGGGGACACCTTGTTAGCTAGACCATCTCATGGGGCCATGGTCTAGGGTTGTGGGATGGGCTTCTCTGCTGTGGGGGGGGACCTTGAGATGAACAACTCTTAGATAGACACTCTTGCAGAGAGATTATACATTTGCTACAGTTCTACATGATTTCTGGTTCAAGGGCTCTCGAGGTTTCGCTCAAGGAAATTAGATCTCGATCTCAGTCAGATGTGAATAGCACTACAACGCGATTAGGCACTGTTTCTACGACCACATTGGCTGGCGCATTCTCATACATGTTGATTCGATCAAGCCGTTTTTCTTTCACTCCCTGCCTTTACTGAGATGGGCACAGTCCAACGCTTAGGCGAATGTGCCCACAATCCCTGTTCAGACCTTGCTGAAGATACACCCACAGTTGCAGGTTGGTTGACAGCCTTACACTGCAGCTGTGGTCATTTCATGTCCGGATTCTAAGTGACGCTGAATGTCCGAGCTTTGTCTTACTCAACCACCTCTGGGCCCAACATGGCTTAGGAATCTGGATGTGTGCAATGTTCAATGGTTTGAGGAAGGACTCGAGGTCTAGCGCACCTGTGCCAGACCTTTCAGTTCAGACATGCTTGTAGAAACCTCCCAGGGGAGCTTGTTAGGATTCAGCGGTTCAGGACAAGCATTCTGGAACATTCGGGATTGGGCTATCGATCAGCCTTTAGTGAGGATCAGCCTCCAGGGTCGATTAGGATTGGGTCTAGTTCCCTTGAGTCTTCTGCTGTGATTTTGGGCAGTTGCCAAGAGACTCACGACTTTCTGATCCAATTACATGTCGCCATGCTATGTAGATATGAAGGGCATCCACAAAAAGACAAAGCATGCTTAAGGTTGCCTGTATAAGTCAACGAGGCCCCTACAGAGCCCAAGTCCTTACACATGCGCAGAACAGCAAGCGCAGAAGACCTCATTCAGCACATGAATCCACAACATAACTCCGAACCCCAAACGTCGTCCAAGCATATAAAAGCCTTCGTTCCCCACTTGGGGTTCCCGAGAACGACGGATCTGCTCCCTCGAATCGCACGCAACGGCCCTTGCCCCAGATGACGCTTGTAGTTTACGTTATTGATAGGCGTCAGGCGCTTTCTTCACATGGATCGTGGGATCCATGAGGGATAACATTGGGCTTCTGTGACTCTTTTGAAGTCCAGGGCTTGCGTTTTCGGGATCGCTATGCCATTTTCTCTCCTTTTGTACTGGGACTTGTTTTGGAATTTGTGTTGACGATGGTTTGCTGCTTGTGTCTTGCTTACGCCTCAGGCATGCGGGTCAGCCAATTTCCGGAGGGAGTTCATGCTAAAAGTGCGAACAAGACCTCACCACGTCTGAGTTTCAGCTCTGCCTTGGGTGGGTAGCTAGCTGAAATCTGAGGTTCTGCCAGTGTTTGATCAACACAGGTTCCCATCTGATCCAGTACAAATGTCCCCGCAAAACAAAGCATGCAGCATGCG
Organism: Symbiodinium pilosum; assembly: GCA_905231905.1. Taxonomy (NCBI): domain Eukaryota; class Dinophyceae; order Suessiales; family Symbiodiniaceae; genus Symbiodinium; species Symbiodinium pilosum. The sequence goes on along the minus strand of CAJNIZ010020213.1, from coordinate 81,902 downwards.
TAGCTGTCTGGGAGAAGCAAGGCTAGAACAAGAGTCACTTAGAGACAAGTAGTACAGTAGTACAGTAGTACAGTAGATTCTTCTGATCACCCCCCCACCATCCCCTTCCACCCCACCCCACCGCCCCGCCCGCTCCCGCAACAAAAAAACAAGACACCGTCGAACAAATCAGAAGACGTTCAACCTACCCCCCCAAGCATTTAAAACCCTTAAAAAGACTGTCCGTCGGGTTGAGGCTACACTGCATTGCTCCTGATGGGGCTGCTGGAGTGCAAGGACCCGCAAGGTTCAGAGATTCCGGCTGTCCGGGTCATATAGGAGAATTTAGGGCTATATGGGGTATATAAGGTTAGGGTTTAGGGTTGCGGACTTAGTTTGGGAGCAGGAGGAGGGTTGGGGGGTTGTGAACTTTGTGTGGGGAGTCAGAGATAGAGCAGATCCTTTCCAGTAGTTGAAAAAGGCTTTGCACAGGATTTTGCAGCTATGCGATGTATCGTTTGGCCCCAAAAATGGAAACTACTATATTATAGTAGGCTATGTTGCTGTTAAGGAACTCAACTGAAGATGCCACAGTATGGGTATGTAGTAAATTAACGGGTTTCCTCATTATAGCAACTTACTCTAAATTCCTTGACAGCAGCTCAATCTTTGGCATCTTGCCCATGCAGCTGGCAGGCTGAAGTAAGAGTTGGACCCTGCCCTGCAATCTAATCTTCATAATCTATTTCTAAAGACTAAAGGAGCGCCATGAAGCACCCCTAGGCAGCCATTGTATGCAAGAACCCTTGACCCTGAGCCTTTTTTCGTTAACCCGCAAGCGACACCGCATGAGCCGCAAAATCTAATCTCCATACCCAGCTTTCCGAACTGGCGTGTAGGAAAGCTATAACCACAGAAAACACGGACCTGAGACGGAACCAGTATTTGGCAATGGCCTTTTATGCCAGAGGGCATGTTACGTTGACAGTTGCTGCATAGGCGGCCCTCCACGAAATTCTTCCTGCAACCCAATTTGCATGATTGAGTTTTGAAAAGCCATAACTGTGCACCCTATGCCCTGAACTTGTTAACTTCCAAGCCCATCAACCCCAGATATTGCCCATGAATCCAACCAAAATCCATAAACAGGCCCTAGAGGTCGGTGACCCTCTGAACCCTACGCCCTAGACCCCTATACCCTAAACCCTAACCCCTAAACCCTAACCCCTAAACGCTATAAACCCTAAGCCCTAAACCCTATAAACCCAAAACCCTAAGCCCTAAACCCTAAGCCCCATAAGCCTAGAAAAGTTTCCTCTTTAGGACAGCAACACCCTGGGCCGCCAGCCTGTGAGCTTGTATGCGCTGGCAAGAGAGCTGGGGACCACGGAGGACCCAATTGGTTTTTGGATTTAGGGGCTTATAGGGTTTAGGGCTTAGGTTTGAGGGTTTAGGGTGTAGATGCGGATGAAACTTTCAAAGATACCTCTATAGAATCCTGACTACGGCCCCGTAGAAAAACCATTTGGGAAACGTGACGGGACTCGATGTTGGCTTTGAGGCTGATGGAGGCTCGATCTTTCGTTTTATCGGGTATATATTGATAATGGAAAAGAAAACGGAAACTACTATAATGGGTTATAATCCTTATATAACCCGTTACAGTAGTTTCCATTTTATTTAGTATTCTCCTCGAAGTGCCATCGACCTCTTCCGCTGCGAGACTGCAGGCCTACTTCGGAGTTTGTAAGTCAATCCAACACTTGAGGAAACCCTCATACCATGTTACACATCAATGGTAGCACTGCACAAGGGCTGTTTCCAGGGGCATTTAGCTCCCACTCAGTGAACATCTTGTGTGTTGACCTAGGGTTTCTCCTCCTAGTCGGTGCTAGCATTAGCTCGTAGCTGTATGCGCGACGCAGCCTCATGTGAACACCTTCCTACGAACCGCCCGTAGGCACATGTCCTCATGCAGCATCCACGTTGACAGGTTGTGGGGTCTGTATACCCATGAGTTCTTGCTAAATGCGAAACCTCATGATTTTGCCACACCATCTCCAGAGTGACTTTTACAGTCATATTCCCGGCCCAGAACCACACTACCCTTTGAAAATTCAAAGCAGTTTTGGAACAGTTCCACTATAAGCATTCCAGAAGAATGAACAACGCTTGTGACAAGGATCGGCCAGCTCATGCGGGATAGCCCTACTGGTAAACTACTTTCCGCCAGCATCACCTCCATGGCAACATCTCACAACTGTCCCACAGCTTGTTGCATCTTTAATCTAAGGCTTGCAGGACACCTTCCCTGGCCCAAAGATTCTCTGTCTGCGGGCTTATCCCTTGGCCCCGTACAAGGCCAAGAAGAACCCTCAACCTGCAGAATGCTGAAACTGCTACTTTGAGTAGTTCTCAGAACATTCCCTATAGAATCCCCGATGGGGAACCCCTGGGAATCCTGGGATCCGATATCCAGGAGCTCAAGAGCCTGGTGCTGCAGGCCCTGAGAAGTTTAGGGTTGCTGAGGGGTTGGGTATAGCATACTGTAGGGTTTAGGGTTGGGGAGTTCAGGGTTTTAGGTTTTAAGCTTGCTGGCAGTTGTTATGGTAGCAGTGGCAGTATGTAGCACGTTGGAGTAGCAGTGGCAGGGGTAGTAGCAGCAACAGGCCTACAAGCACGACCAGCACCAGTGTGAATAAGGCTGTTCACAGAGATCTCATGCGTAAGGGGAATGAAAGGCGGCATTGAATAAAGAGAGTATGGGATACAAAAAAGAGGATATGGAAGTCGAGCAGGCCGAATCTGAGACCTTACCACCATATCGCTACTGCAATCATTGTTCTTATACCTGTTCGATTATTGACTATTGCGTGTGTATACTGTTTAGAGAAAAATCTATGCATACATGAACAAGCCCATGAACCTTAATCTAATAAATGAGATCGTGTTCTGTTACTCTTATCATTACGGAATTCTTTTCCATTATATCAGCGCGGCAGTGTTCTCTAAGGGGTTGACCCGTCCGGCAATCCTTGGCCTGTTCCAGGTTCATGTATACCCCACCTCAGTGCCAAACCTTGATCCTCAAAGTGCCCCACATCGAGCTCCCCACTTGAAACATGATAGCTTGAAGCCTTATGCCCTAGAGCTTGACACAACTCAATGCTTGCAACTGGTATGGCCTTTGCAAGATTATGCTCTGTGAGGCCCATCGCCTGGGACTTCAGGTCACGACCTCAAAGTTCACAACAGAAGTAACCCCAAAGGGTCTCGGTACCTATACAAAATATACTTGTAGGCTCCAAAGTACCAAGATAGAACATTATAGGAACCCCTGTGTGCCTTAGGGCCGAAGCATATACACGAAAAAGCACCCGTGTCATCTGATTTCAAATATTCCCTGAAGTATCCCAAATATGTTGGATTCTATGTATACAGGGATGGGAGGTGGACCGGGGAAGTGCGTACGAGGCCTTCTATGATACTCCTGCAGGTAGTGGGCTGGTATGGGACTGTTATGAAGGGCTAGCCATCTGGAAAATCCTACTAACGAAAGCTTGACGGTATCTATCTGAGCAGATAGGTGTGGAATTGGGACAGAGTACCGTGGGATGCCTCAGAATCAGGATATCCATGAATTGTGGAGGTTAATGGGGGGTCTGTTCGACTAAACACTGCATGGATGGCGCCGTGCAGCAGTCTGCATCGTCTTCGTTGACGGTGTCCAACTCTTGTGTACCATCTCATTCAAGCCTTCAAGTGTTGATCCAACCCTCACGCTAGCATGACCATCTGAATCTGTCCCTGAACTACATTTGCAGTGGCCCTACACGCCCTACCTACATAAGCAACACGCTGAAATGCGGGATCTCAGTAACAAACAAGGCCTCAATTTGATCAGGTCCTGAAGCGCCCTGTATTCACTCCCCAATTCATGGTAAGCACATGCATGGTTGCATTGTCGAAATCATTATGGGGGACGCTCATGATCATGATCGCTTGTAGTATGAAATTGCCGCGGACATTTTCTTCAGATGGTATACAAGCAATTTAGACTGCTGTTCATGTCTTCTCACTAAGCTTCGAGCTTCACGACGCCTCGAAGAGCGCGCTGGGTCTTCTAGGTGTTCAGCCGCAGTACTTTGGCGAACGCTCAGTCGGGGGAGGGCTTCTTGCATCCTAGCTTCTTGTAGTGTCAGCATGACGAAAGACTCGAATCAGCATACGTTTGCCTGAACACAATACCTTGTAAGACACATAGGGGTCTCATGTTACCCTCACTCTGGGCAGGCAGCATAGCCACTGGCGCATGAGGTTTTGGGTGGTAGAGCGCGCTGAATTCGTGCTCCTTACATGCTTTCTATGGCCCCCAGTTAGGGTGGAGCCGTACAGTACCTTTTCGGAGAAAAGTGGTTTTAAGGAAGCACATAGTAGCGTGAATTGCAAACCCTCCTGAAACCCCTATCTTGCACCGTAACACCTTAGTCCCTATGCTGATATAGTAAACTGTTTCATGTTCCTCTTGCCTAGATGAGCTATATCCAAAACCCTAAACCCGTTAAACCACCAGACCTTAAACCCGCAAAGCCCCTAAAACCTAACCCCTGAACCCTAAACCCATAAACCCATAAACCCTAAACCCCCCAAACCCCGACACCCTAACCCCTTCAACCGCCTAAAGCTCCATTTGTTTTTTTTCTACATGGCCGAGGTCTTTATGGACTTGCCCCACAGCGGTGCGGCATCTGCTGAGGCCCGCAACCTTCCTGAGGGCGGCTTTTTGGGGGTGTGGGGGTTTAAGGGGTTTAAGGGGTTTAGGGGTTTAAGGGGTTGAAGGGTTCAGGGGGTTTAAGGGGTTTAGGGGTTCAGGAGTTTTGAGGTTTTTGGGTTTTGGATGTAGGGATTTACGGGGTTGGGGGGGTTAAAGTTTCGAGTAGTTTGGGAGTTGGCTGTATATTGGGTCACATTTGCGGCTTTAAGAAAAAAGCTCCTTGTTTTCAAGCTGAAGGGTTGTGAGTTTCACAGTTTCACAGTATCCCAGTAAGGAGCCAGTACAGGGTTTAGGAGGCGGACTGTGGTTTTCTGAGGTGGTTCTAAGATTTTCACATCCTAAAAGATCCCCATCATAAGTATTATACCATGATTACATAGGATAATGGAGAATCAAAGACAGCCAGCTAAATAGAAACTAGGATTCCGAGTGCGTCGTTTGTAGTTTAGGGAGCGTTCTGATCTTCCGGGCGGGTGGTCTAAAAACTACGTGGACCCCAAAAGTATAGGCAAAATTATAGTCAAAATAACCAAAAAGCAATTGTTCTACATACTTGTGAGGTGCAGGTAGGCTTGAGGGGTTTTGAGCTGTCCTGGATGGATCAGGTTCGGAGGCGTTCCTTGTTGTCCAGGTTCAAGGGTCACGGCTTTCCATGAGGATGCTTGCTTGTGGACATCGTTTCAGGGCGGTACAGGTAGCATCGAGTAGGAGGAATGAGTCATCTTTGCTTTGGGCTCAGTTTTTTGGGTGTGTTCAACCTTCAGCATCAACGTCATTGCATGCTCAAAAGGTGAGAGCAACACGGTGCCCATCCTACGAAAGCAAATTCTGAACTCTCTGCTTTTGAGGACTTCCCAAACCCGTGTGCGCCCTCTACTTACCTCTTGTTAGTAGTGATTGAAGGAGGGGATTGTGGCGGTATTACGGGGATGATTATTTGAAGTAGTACTGGGATGAGTATGAGGATCAAACGGGGATTATTGCAGGGTTCGAGAGTGTTGCATTCCGCCTGAACAAGAGGCAAGCGCATGTGTCAAATCCTGACTTTCTGACAGGATGGGTTGGGAGGACAATTCTTCCACTGGGGAGAGCGCCCTGGCTGCAGCCAAACAAAGGTTCACCGGAATCATGGTGGGCTGTTTTACGGTGGGATGTTTGACATGCAGTGGTCACTGAGCGGCAGCCGCGGAGAGAAAAAAACGAAGCTTCCAGCCATGTTCGAGCCTCACTTTGCACATCAGAAAGGGTGCAGGTATACTATTGCTAATATGACCTCTCTCATTTCAAGACCGGCCATGCAGTCCCTGAACCTCAAACTTCAGAACACCTGACCTCCAACCTAGACACCCTAGTTAAGCCCTAGGAATCCCCTACAACCTCGTAACAGGACCCCAAACCTCTGACCGCCTGAAACCACTGCACTGCAATCCTTAAGATCCGAGGAAGGGCTTCCATCCCATCAGCGGCGCGCGCATTTACAACTTCGAAGAGGGTGAGGCGCAGCTGCCAGTATTGTAACTATGACACGTGCTGTATTGTCATTTGCTGGTGTTGTTAGTAGTCTTCCTCTGTAGCTCTTACATCACTGTAGTATCATATTGCCCGGCATCCATATCAGCACAGCGTCATGAGAAGCTTGGTATTTTGGCGGTGTTGTCTGTAAGTCTTGGTTGTCACTGCTGAATTGTCAGATTCTCAGTTTCCAGTCATGGCTATCTCCGTCTGCCCTGCTGGAACCATGACTCTTCCTGGAATAGGTTTGTTGCGTCCTGGATTCATTTTCCCATCCCTTCTTTTGAGTTTGGTTGGGGTGGCTTCTTGGACAGGTCCAACGGTACCTCCTTTCCAGCATCGCCTTCTGGATGGAGCAGTTCGGAATAGACGGCTTCAGGCAACAACACTCCCCTCGAACAAATGTTTAGAATAGCACCTACAGTATGGACCCTGACGTATTCCGTCTCCATATATAGTTACTATGCAGATTCCTACACTTCTTGTTCTTTTAACCTCGTAAACTTGAAAATACCATTAAACTGGCCATTCATGCTGAGATCTCATGTATTTACCTTGCCCTTTGCTTTGGACAATCCAAATTCAAAGTCCTAATATAATGTTCAGCGCAGAGCCCATGTCGGCAGAACATCTTTCCAAGTACCTACTAATAATATATTCACCCAAAACCTGTAGTGGGGTATTCTGATTAGTAAATGGGCCCGGACCTGAACGGAATAAGAAAAGAGGGCACGGAATAGACCTGGGCCTGAACGGATTAATAACAACACGGGAACGGAATAGTTCCATGCTCTGTTCTGGATCGGGGTTCAAGGTTTAGGGTTCGAGGTTCGGGGTTCCAAGTTAAAGGCTCAGGGTTCAGGCCTGGACCCCCCCCAAACAAATATTCCGACTGTTGATTGGGCCCCCCTGGATTGTTTGGAATCGTACGTGTTAGGGGGGGGGGCTTACTAATCAGAATCCCCAAGTACTATCATTACTTTTACCAAAATCCCAAGTGCCTAATTATTGGGTGCATGGACCCTTAGGGTCTCCATGCATGAGACCTTGATCGCTGCCGAATCAGTAGATAAACATGTATGGCTTCTCACGACTTGCTAGGTTTGGGCTTCAGGGTTGAAGGCTAAACCCTAAACCCTAAACCCTTCAGGGTTGAAGGTGTCAGCTCCCTTTGGCGGTTTGGCAGTCGGCAATCTTAGAAGTCGATTTTTTTGCGCAGCCACCATTGATCACAAGGGCACGTGTGGTCTAGCTCCATTGGCAAATAACTATTCCAAGCTCGAATGCACACCGGGCTTCTGAAGGAAATCTTGAATCATTGCAATTAGAGGCGTTTGAGTCTTGAAGGTCCGCACTGGGAGGATCCAAGGGGCGCCAGCACCCATGGAATCATCCATCACATATGAGCCATAGTCTAAACTCCTTAAAGGGGGGTTATATAGGGGATTATATAGGGGACTACTATAGGGGATATCAAGGGGGATACTAGGAGTTTAGACTATAGCTCATATCAAAGTCTTTGATGTCTGCAAGTTCAGAGGATTGGGATAGACAAGGGGTACTCTAAACCCTAAACCCTTTGGCAGCTTGTTCTGGTAGATCTTACGCTGGGTGTGGTATGCTAGAGTTCTCAGCTCTCTGACTTGCCTGAATTCTTGAATGCGGGTATCCCAAAATTAGGGGAACCTTTTGGGGGTACCTTGTTGGGGTCCTTATAATACGGATTACAATATATAGGGGTGTATGTTAGGGTCCCCTTACTTTGGGAAGCTACCGAGTGTGCCTCAGTAAGTCTGAACATAGGGCGATTGTTTGTTATCCGCCTCAGACACTTGGCCTCGCTTCAAGAGTAAGTTGTGAACCGTAAATGGTACTAAGCCCTGAGCCCGTGAGGTACCTGGACCGTGCTGACTTAGCATCTCGGGGAATCATGCCTTGGAGAAAAGGTCCCACAAAAAAAGTACATCCTCTATATAACCCTCATATACACCCCATGCCCCCTCTAAAGGTACCCCTAATTTCGGGGGAAACTCACCGTCCCGTCGGAGCAGGTTCTTGGAAGTTTCTTCCATGATCTATGCTGATCGCGGCAGGCACTCGCAGCGGGGGGATCTCATGGTCTCCCTAAAGTAGAGGGGTAATATTGGGATCATGGAAA
>CAJNIZ010020213.1:56339-71244 GCA_905231905.1 Symbiodinium pilosum | reverse complement strand
CGCCGCCGCCGCCACCGCCACCCCCGCCGCCGCCGCCGCCGCCGCCGCCACCACCACCACCACTTGCATGATACTGTTTTGTTTTTGAATTTCTTTCGGGATCCTATTTGTATCGTTAATGCCGCCATTCACATATGGGATACTGGTAGAATTATCGCCGAATTCTTCTTAGTAGCACGGTTGCCGGACACGCTCTGCTAGTTGTGTTGGCGGCATGTCTCTCATTTGTGGAAGTCAACGATGGAATTCTAAATCTGAAGTGATTTGTGGGGAACCAACTTGAATTCACAAGTATAGTCCAGCTGTAGTTTGGCGGATGACAAAAGACGGTCAGCATGTAATTCGACGTGTACCAGCCCGAGAGGCCCTGCGTTAACATGACAAGCCCTCGCAGACTGGCTATATCCCATGTCTCCTCGACATACTTACCATATGCAATCACTGAAGAACCCCTACATGACCTGAACACAATCCCGAAGCAAGCCCTGCGTATGTGGTGCTTATCATGCAAGATACCCTCTAGAGAAGGGCTCCCCAGAATCACCCTTACAAGCCTTCTACATCTCTGGCTCCCTATAAAGGTAACCCTGTTGTGAGAAGACCCCAAACTGATACCCTTACCCCAAACCCCAAACCCTGCATAAGGCCCAAACATCCGATCCTGGGCCCTATCAACCCTACATGAGCACAATAACCCTAAACTTACTGGTTCTTAGCGGGAATATGGGAATATATTATAAAGGGACTATATTCCGCTATTCCCTACTAAGAACCAACCCCTGAACCCTAAAACCCTAAACCCTAGACCCTAAGCCCCAAACTCTATGCCCTAAACCTTAAACCCTTAACCATGCAGGAAACCACGATGTATCCGCACCTCTGCGACAAGCTGGAGGATGGTGGCCTGGGCTTCGACTACCGGCAGGTCGAGTTCCCTAAAAGTTTAGGGGTTCAGGGTTTAGGGATTAGGGTTTATAAAGGGTTTAGGGCCTAGGGCTTAGGGTTTAGGACTTGGAGAGACTATATGTGGCAGTATATAGGTTAAGATTATACCTTCCTTCTGGGCACAGTCCTTCTCAGCTGCAAAACGTATTTTTTGACCTTTCGGGGTGTATCTTGCGCCTTTAGAAATGAACAACTTAGCCTTTGGGGTCCAGGAAACTCAGCAGATGGAGTCGGGGATGTGTCTACACATTTACATGGGTCTGGGGGCTTCATTTTGGGGTTGGTAGTCAGCTTTGATGGTTTAGTTGGGTGCGTGCAGGTTTTGGGATATGTGTGATGTGTGCCCAAGGAGCTAGGTAAGGGTTTTCTGGGTACTGGATGATTACGCGTCAGGATGCCGGAAAGGGGCTGTGTAGGTATTCTAGGCGTAGCTTCAGAGTTCAGAGGTGCAAGCAAGAGGATGCGAGCAAGTATCCGTAAATCCACGTCCCTTCTGAGCCGGTTCATGGTTGGACCTTGCATCAGATGTGCTTCAGCTGAACTCGGTCTTGTAAGGTTCTGTTGCGTGTCGAGTTCTTAGGAAGGGCCTTCACTTGCTTAAATCCAGATGCCTTGCCTTCCCCTTAGGGTCTAAAGTTTAAAGAACTCCTTCGGATGCATGCTTAGGGAATGGTCGCAGTGACATCATTTTGCGATGGGCTGTGCTCAGCCATGTCTTGGAGATAGCTGGTTCCTTCATTCTTCCAGCAATTTGGGCAACCCGTATCCTAGCACAAGCCAGCGCAACAGTTCCCTGCCAAGAACATTGGCCAGTTGCCCCCTATGACCCCAACAAATCTTGAAGCCTCTGGATGAAAATTATCCAAGGCTTAGAGAAAATCGGTAGAATCTTTTAAGCACCACCTAGATCCCTACACTGTACCCGCTTTTTGGGGTACCCAACTTCATGTCTAATATCTTCGACATACAAAATTAGGTGCCCTAAAAAGGGGTCCGGACACCAGGTTTGGAAAGGAGCTTGTTTACCCTTGTATCCTTCTAGGTGACCGAACATGACTATAAACCCTTTCCATTCTCTAGGAAACCATGAAGAAGCCACAGTGCGAAATGGACACAAGCCTTTGCTTCACGTCTAGAATACGTAGATCCGCAGCTCAGCGCTGTGCAAACTGCACAGCAGAGTCGTAGTACTTGTTTCTTGTGCCTGGCCAGGCGACAAGATCTTCTCTAGCTGTTTTCACCACCGCGGAGTGGAACTTGAAGCCAAAAGATCCGGTCGGATCATGAAGGTTTGTCTGTAAGGCACTTGCTTGTGCAGGTTTCTTAACGAAAGTCTGTCTATCTCAGAGCCTCATAAGCCATGATGATCATCATGAGTTCAACCCCACACCCACTTACCCTTCACAGAGCAGGGCTCCAACGCGCCATCCCTCTTCCGAGAGTTGCTCGCGGCTTGCCGTGCGCTCAGCCGGGTTTCCGGTGTGCGGAGGAGTGGCTGCGCTGTGAACAAGGAAGGCTTGAATTGCGGATTGTGTACACATATTTGACACATACTAGTTCCCGCTCAGTTGAACGAATCTAAATTTCATCACGAATCCGCGTCTGAGGGATTAATGCAATCCCTGACCCCTTTTAAAGCCCATTCTTGCTAATCGTAGTCAACTTTCCACAGCCAAAGCCCTAAACCCTAAATCGACAAAACTTTTAAAACCGCGCAGCCACTCTGCAATCGGCAGGCCTGCTTTGCAACAGAATATGGCCGAAATCGCTAGCATAGGTTTGGCTACGGTTGAGGGTTTAGGCCTTAGGGTAGTTTACACCTCTACACAAGCCTGACATGAACAAAGATGATCATTACAAAAGCTACAATTAATCACCCCCGCGAGGATACTGCCCTCAGAAGGCCCCCCACGACATCCATAAGCCTACATAAACACGACAACCAAACGCCGTATAACTGCTGAACCCTGAACCTTGTAGACCAAAACATCCTAAAGGCCCAAACCCCAAACCTCCAAATCCTTAACCCTAAACCCTAAACCCTAAACCCTAAAAACCCTAAGCCCTAGAACCCCAAACCACCTCAGACCGCGACGAGCAGTGGGGCATGAAGACCATCGTGGAGCACATTTGCGAGGCAAGGTCCTGGGATCCCACGGAGTGGCACACGGTTTAGGGTTTAGGGTTTAGGGATAGGATTTTGAGTGGCTTCAGTTTTGCATAGAAACTACTATAATGGGTTATATAGGGTATATATTGGGATTATATTGGGGTTATATAGGGATAATGGAAAAGAAAATGGAAACTACTATATTATTGTAGATTTTGGGTTTTAGTCGTTTTGGGGTTTAAGGGTTCAGGGTTTGAGGTTTTAGGGTTTGAGGGTGTAGATTGTGGGTTAGCGTTTCCCTAAACCCTAAACCCTAAACCCTTCAGGGTTTGGGGTTCTAGTGATTAGGGATGCTTAGGGTTTAGGTTTCAGGTGTCGGGTTAAGTGTTGAAACACCCAATACTTTGGTACTTGGGTTTTTGACGCCAGCAGTTGTGGTATAGGTTAGGGGGAACTACTTGTATGATCTTGTATGTGACTATTGGTGACTGAGGTTTGGGACTATGTCCGCACCGCACGCATGCTTTCGAGGGTGTGGATAGGGGCTAAGCATGCAAGCGAAGTTTCTAGCCAGCTTGGAACCCACATCCATAGACGTTGGTCGATGATATCCGCATTTTGCTGTCAGCATGCCAAGCTTTGGTGCACTGGAACGGTCTCTTCTTCAGAACCACAGCTTACAATGAGATCCGCGTTTGATGAATCCGCCTAATGCTCTGCCACAAGGTGAAGAACAACGCGCCCAACGAGAAAATCTTGGGATATATGGAGTCGCTGGATCATTCCGTGCCGAACTCAGCCTTCCGGGACCCATTTTTTGTCGCCCAGAAGATTCAGTGCCGCATAAGAGTGCCTCACGTTGAAGAAGTGTTTCGGAGTTCTGGCACAAGCGCAGTTTCCAAATCAGAGCCTTGAGTATGAATCCGATTTAGGCGCCTGCACGCAGATGTGCAGGTAGTAGTTGGGCAACTGCAACCACCCAGACCCCCAAAAGGATCTAAAAATTAGATCCCCTAGAACCATAGGGGGAATTATATAAGGATTATATGGGGGTTATAATGGGTCTATATAGGGGATCCAATTTTTAGATCCTCCGAGGCGTCTGGGCAATAGTAACCCCACGTACTACAATCCATGTTGGATCACCGGGGATGTCATGGATGCCACACGCGGAGCTTGTGCAGCATTAGTGTTTCTTCCGGGTATGGGTCTCTTCAGGATCTCCATACTAAGGACCTAAACCCTAAACCCCTAAACCCTAAACCCTAAAGGACACACCGACCATGGCTTTTAGGCTTGTATATGACTCTGCAAATTACGGTCGTCACCTGTCAAGCCAACCTACACCCTGAAACCTAGAAGCCCTAAACCCTTAAACCCTGAACCCTAAAAGCCCTAAAGCCTGAACCCTAGAAGCCCTAAACCCTGGAAGCCCTAAATCACTAAACACTGAACCCTAGAAGCCCTAAACCCCCAGACCCCTACACCCCTAAACCCCTAGACCCCTAAACCCCCAGAGCTACAAGGCTGTTGGGAGACGGCCGCTGAAGATTGCAATGCTGTCGACTTGGCCTCAGGAGCTTGTTGGGCCAGATCCTGACCAACCACGCAAGTACTGACATAGCACATGTATACGTGGGGCCCAAATTATGACTTACATGAGTGGCTTGATGTCTAAGAATGACAGCGAGCATGGTGTTGCCCCAGTGGGTCATCCATTTACGTTTGCTTTCTAAAAACCAGACTATAGTTGTTAGTCTTCATTCTGCGGCGTGCAAAGCACCAGGCTGGGTTTTCCTATCGGCGCACTGAGAGACATCCGTTTTGGATCGGTTTATCTTCCCTTGCACTAACCCTAAACCCTCAACCCTAAACCCCTAAACCCTAAACCCCTAAACCCTAAACCTTCTAGAATTGCCAGGCAGTGGGGCTTGAGAGGATGAGGTTTGCGCACGGCCGATCAAAGGCTTCTAGACGACGCACTTCCACACAAGTCCAACCCAGACCCCCGGGAGGATCTAAAAATTAGATCCCCTATATAGATCCATTATGACCCCTATATAATCCTTATATAATTCCCCCTATGGTTCTAGGGGATCTAATTTTTAGATCCCTTTGGGGGTCTGGGAACCCATTGCCAAGTTTTCTGGTCTTGTTTTTGCCCATGTCCTCATCAGACCCCTCTACTGCCTGGAGAGAGGAAGACAAGCATGATTCAGTCCTGGAAAATGTTATTCTCAAAGCTCGGAGTCCTACGCGACAAAGTTAAAGAAAAGCAAGCTGAATCATGTTTCATGCGTACCTTTCCAAGGCCCCCATTTTTCTGAAAATCCCCAGTATATTCTTCGTGAGGCTCTCAAGCCCGAAATGTCCAGGTAGCTACTAAGCTACATAGTATACACTTATAAGTGTCCATGCAGGAATCCATGCGGCCTCTCCAAAATATTATGTCATCCGTATGTACGCATATGCCTGGACCCTCTGGGAAGAAAACCATCTGTAACGTGCTGATTCCGATCTCTATGCCTAGGTGGGAGACTCTCCATACCATCGCAGCTGGCGGCGTGGCGCCACACGCTAGGTACCGAGATGCGCGGGTTGGATGAATCTCAAAGTTAGAGGCTTGTATGTGTGTATGTTCTTCGTGCGAGTGAAAGCCATTCCATTCATGGCAGTAAGAACAAGCGCTAGCACCCGCCATAGTGGGTCTCTTCCTGCCCCAGTTCTGAGGGACAGGATGTTGTTTTGAAAAGGCGATCCCTGTTGAGGATACGAAGGCTCTTCAGTAAAGGCAAACAGAGACCTCTCAGAATATGCATATAGAAGACCTTCCCGAGAAACAAAACTACACTCTAAACCCTGAAGCCTAACCATGCATACCCCTAGGGATCCAAGTATACAAATAATACCTACATTGGGCCCTAAAGTCTGTAAATATTACCTACATTGGGCTATCTGGATCCCTAGGGTACTCCATGAAGTATTCCCAAGTGGTCTCGGTAATCCGTGGAGTCCCTAGCGCTATGCCATTCTCTCTCAGTTTTTGGCTGGACATATATGGTCAGATACGCACACATGCGTATATACATGCATAAACATATGTATGTATATACAGAGGACCCCCCAGAAGTCCCCCCCCAAAAAAGTTTTGAGAACGCAAGCCAGACTGTGTTTACACTTCCGAGGTTAAGGTCTTGAGCCTTGGGGTGACTTTTCTTGATGTTGGATTCAGTTTTTTTTGTTTCGGCTTATTCAACAGTGTGCTTCCTCTTGTAACCCCCAAGCACAAGATGTAGGCTTGCAGGATGCTGTTAGCATTACGTTGTGAAGTAGGGAATGGGGGCATGGATGTCTGTAGTATAGCCCTGATGTATCATCAGCAATAGGTCCCCATAACGCATTCCAGGGTCTCCAGTAACCACCCTAGACCCTAAGCTGTAAATAGAATGGCAGCTTCCGCTATCTTCTTTATTCCTATTGGGCAGCCGTGAAAAACGGGATTTGCGGGTCAGGTTTTACGTTGAAAGGGCAGGTCTTTTGCTGAGGAGATGTAGCCTTCAGGGTTCCACTACCCAAATCAGGTAAAGTGTGCCTACATTTTACAGTAGTTCGCTTGCCAGCCACACGAGCCTCGAAGCATCCTCGAAGAGAGACGCGTAGCGTCACAAGAGCTGAAACTGAATTCAAGAAGGTAAAGTGTGCCTACATGAGAACCTGCTTAGGTTCAAAATATAGACTTCATAGATATTTGGATCCTTAAGATACGTTTGGTGATGGTAATTGGGGTGGCTTTAGATGGTCGTGGTCAACTCAATAGATGAAGCGTTCCGTGACATGTTTACAACGGTTGGGGCCTCTGAATTTCCGCAAATCTGTTGTGGCTAGGCTTCTGAGGGTCATGCAGGACATTCCGGGCCTTTTGAAGACCCACAAATTGTATATTTCCTCTCCTATGGATACCCAAGCAAGAACAGATGATTGTGAAGCAATCCCAGGTATGCCTCGGTCTTAGCCACATTCTATTTCAGTCTAGGATTTAGAGTTTAGGAGTTAGTGTTTAGGGTTTAGGGTCATTCAACTGGGCCCGAGGTCACTGAATTGGCTGGCGCGCTTCACAAAGCAGGCATGGCCGCTACCGCTTGCCTAATCATCTAAGTTATAGTCAAAACTCCTTGAAGTGGGCTCTCGCTCTCTCACTCCTCTCTCTCTCTGTACATATATACATCTATACGTAGGGTCTAGGGTTTAGGGGCCATAGCCTATAGCCTAAACTCCTATAGAAGGGGTGTTATTTCGGGGATTATGTAGGGCAGTGTGAGAGGGGTAGTAAGGGGGATGCTAAGAGTTTAGGTTATATCTCATCTTCTACTGTTGATGGAAGTCTGAAGAAAAAGACTGATGATTGCTTCTCCTTCCTGAAGACATTGCTACCATTGACTTTGGAAGAGTCCTAACCTCTTTCTTTGCTCGACAGCCTGTCCTCCATTCCTCATGTCCTTTTTCAGTTGGCAACCTCATTCTACCAGTTGCTGCAGATGCGCAGCTGCTTACACTCCAGGCCTTCATGCGTTTTGAAGTTGTGCTCTGAGCACTTAGTAGCCCAGCTATTGAAGTCAGATTTTGTTTTCAGCGCAGGGCGCCATGACTGTTCAGGACACCTGGCACGACCTTCCTGCGCTTAATAGTCAAAAACCCATGGGTTTTGGGGCGTGCGTGCCCTTGCACCATAATAAAGGTGTACCGGGCCCCCGTTCACCGCCCATACCTCAGATGGTTAGATTGAAGCCCAAAACCAAAAGCCTGATGAACAGCCTGGGAGGCCATACAGTCCATATCTTCACCAGATCGACACAGAACCGTACCTGGGAGAGTCATGGATGCCAGTGGGAACTGCTGTTTTTTCTTGTTGTGCGACGGGACGGTGTCTTTTCTAATGATTTCTCGTCTTGGCTAATATTTCAGACCGACGTGCTGTGGCTGCAAGCTTGTTTTGTTCATTTTTCCGCACTCCTGAACCCTAAGCCCTAAGCCCAAGCATGACAAGGCATGTTCCAAATCCTCTCCCAGTTGCGCGGGGGTCCTGTTTGCACATGCCTAGTGGCTTTGCTGATGGCAACGCAGCTCAGGAATGATATCTCCGGTGTCATCTATCACGAGGTTGCGGGGGTGCATTCCTAATGCATTGTTTTTGTTATTGGGATTGAATGGAGACCCTGAGTTTGACATCCATCGAATCTGAACTCAGCCTTTAAGTGGCTTCCGAGCCCTCACGGCTGAAATTGTATAGACAGAACTTCAAGATCAACTTGCATCTCAGCACTGATACTGAGAGGTGAACTTCAACACGGACGGCGACTTCGTACGGGAGATCGAGAACATGTGCAGCTCATTCGTGTCTTGGTGTCACAGGACAGAACCTCAAACCTGAAACCTGTAAACCCCGCAAATAGTAGCTTCCGGTGAATTTTCCATGATTCTTATATTGCCCTATACACCTCCATATGGTGGTTTCCAGAAAATGAGGGGAACCCAATGTAGGCCCTTATATACTATAGTCCTTATTGGGAACCCCAAACAGGTACCCCTAATTTTGGGAAACCCTAAACCCTAAATGGTAGCTTCCATTTTCTTTTCCATTATCCCAATACAACCCCAATATACTATAGTAGTTTCCATTTTTTTGGAATACCCCTGTATTACCCAAATCTACTATATAGAAGTTTCCATTTTTTCCATTATCCCTATAAGTCCCCAATATTTTCCCTATAAGTAGTCCATATATAGCCTACGAGGTGCTAGAGCAGGCTACCTTCCTTTGCCGAGCCTCCGAGGTCGGACACTTCATGCAAATGGAGCACCGCTTAGGCCTGCCCTTGATGATTGAGCTAGCCCTAAGGGTCCAAGTACCTAATAATCATATACTTACCCAAAACCTGTAGTATAATTACTATTACCAAAATCCCAAGTACCTAATTATTGGGTACATGGACGCTTAGGGCTAGAAGCATACAGCCATTTCGAGGATCCGTCTGTTGGGGTCTTGTTGGTCCCTACCTGTAACCCGAATTACCTACTGCAGTTACCTACTAGTTAGGGGTAATTATTACTGAGCTGCAGGAAATCGGGGGTTCATGCCAACCATACGCTGGCAGGTGGCTTTGATATCGTCCATGGCCACGATTGGCTGGTAGGACCAGCGGCAGCCAGACCTGAACTACATGTTGCGGAGTTGTCCACATACCCAATAATTAGGTACTTGGGATTTGGCAAAATCAATTCTGGTACAGGTTTTGGGTGAGCATATGGTTATTAAGTACTTGGGCCCGTGGGGCTTGTATTTTGCCATTGGGCTGTGTACTCCGCATTTAGGTGTTCATAGTCCTGGTGCTTGTGCTGACCTCTTACGGGTATTAGGAATTTGTGAAGCATGGACGCTTTCCATAGTT
Organism: Symbiodinium pilosum; assembly: GCA_905231905.1. Lineage (NCBI taxonomy): Eukaryota > Dinophyceae > Suessiales > Symbiodiniaceae > Symbiodinium > Symbiodinium pilosum. The sequence goes on along the minus strand of CAJNIZ010020213.1, from coordinate 61,743 downwards.
CTCCTTGACGCTACACGTAAGTTGAAGCTCAGGGTTTGCAGGTTGTCAAAATTGGTTGCAGTTCGCTCACTTTTTGGAGGCTTGGGTAGTTGTTCCTACAGCCGCAGCGGTGCTATTTGTGTACCTGCTCGGCCACCGGGTGGCGTGCTGAAGACAATCAGCATTTGAGATTCACCGGCCCTCATCGATTCGAACTACTTCACATAGTACGACATGGTTTGATAAAAGAATCCCAGTCATATGATGGTTTCCCAAGAGGTCCAGGAGCCAGAACCTCAAAAAACTCGCAGTCCCACAAACCTGCATGACTTTCCGCACTCTGACTCCCAAAATATGCAATTTAGCTAGGCCCATCCCATATGCATATATATATATATATGGACATATGGGGGTATATGGGGGATATAAGGATGTAAAGGGGAGTATAAGGTGATATTGGAGCAAAAGGGTACATAGGGTTGTACGTGCTTTCTTGGCCTAGGTGAGATCTATTGGTTTACGAAAAAGTAGTTCGATGCTCCTATATGCCGCTCCAAGAAGCGCTTCTGGTTTGAGACCGCTCCACATTGGGCGTACCGAAGATGAGGTTGAGCCCTAAATCCCTATACCCAAAGGGTCCAATTTCTCAATAAATATATACCTACCCAAAACCTGTACTAGAATTGTCAATATCAAGTACTTAATTATTGGAACATGGGCCCTCTGGGATAGCCCTTGACTCTGCCTGTTGCCCTAGGTAATCCAACTGGCCTCTATGAACAAGCGAGCGCTGAGCTTGGACCAGCTTGGATGTGCATGGTCTACGGTCTAGGGTCTTCAGGTGGGGTTGTTCTCATGTAGCATATATATAGGATGGGCCTGCATAGCATATGAAGGCGCAAAAGGACTCTGAGGGTAGTGTTCCTTGTCCAAAAGGAAACTGCTGTGGCAGCCTCGTAGCCTCGTAGACAGGCCCATTCGGAACTTCATGTGACCATCTAGCATGGCCTGAACCGTCAATCCTAAACCCTTAACTTCTCATACATGGCATTCTGAATGAATCTTTCTACACTGGTAGAAGACATTTGATTCCAACAGACCTGATTCCAACGGACCTTTGCTCCATGATATTTTCCACGTGTTCGCAGAAGTCTTCAACTGAAGCCCACAGTTTTGAAGAGGAACTTTGGCGATCTGCACGTTAACAGGCACTCCAGAAATTAGACGGCGTTGAGTAGCAGAATACCGCTACTGCCTGCTGCAGGTTGTGTTTACGATGCACTCGACGGAGACTGGTCGATGCGGAAACGTCTGCCCTGACATGTGAGATGGGGGGGGAGTCATAGCATGCTATCCAACCATGGTTGCTTAGCCGTGTTTTCCCATACTTTCGCCTTCGCATGCATCTGTTGCTGCCTCCTGCAGCAGTGCTCGAGGCGAGTCTGTCGCAGTCGCAGCTGCCAGGTGCAATATGGAGGACAAAGTGCCCGAATTCGTCCATGACTTAGACAGTCTTTTCGTTGAGGATTCCACGGTCAGGGTGTTGAGCATTGTAGGATTTTGGGTGTAGGGTTTTGAGTTTAGGGCTTAGTCAAGGCTTGGGACCTTCGGGTCTAGAGTTTAGGGTTTCTGTGCGGGTTTACAGTCAACTCCCCAAGCTTGCCTGGGTGGCTCTTGTGCACAACGTTCTGCTTCAAGAGTTTCTGGATTCCAAGTGTCCGAACAAGGCTTTGAAACCAGAATCCGTTCTTTGCTTGCAACTTCTAGGTGGTTTGATCACAGGGCTTGAAGTTGAAGTTATTGGGCATTCTTGCAGCATCGTTCTCGCCCATATGGGATTTGAGTAGGATTGCGCAGTCCGGATGGCCATAATGTGATTCTACGCGCGTGCTTTAGGAAGACGAAGTCTCCTTGGTTTGCACATGCCAACGACCATCGTTACCATCACTCACATGTGGCTGCTTCCGACACGTCTGACCAGATGAAGAGTCACTGGCCTGCGTAGGTTGAGATGCAGCGCTTCGTTAGGCTGCCTTCGGAATGTTGGAATGGCACCTGTTTACCTAGACTCTATTAGGGCCTAAGTACGTATCCACTATTAAGGGCTATATATTCCCAGACAAGGGCACTAGGATTATCTGTTTAATTATACCACAATTTCCTCACAAGCAACCTGGATCACGACCTATAGGTTGCTCCGCCAGTTATCATGGGGGAACAGGGGCTGCACGTCTCTGCATGAACACAAACAGCCAGCAATCTGCAAGAATCCTAGAGGCTGGACCCGTAAAAACTTAAACCTAACCCGCAAGCCCTCAAGCCCTAACCTCCTTCAAGCTCATCACTGAACCCCAGAATCCCCAACCTTGCGAAACCCTCCTGACCGCATTTTGCGTCTTTTCCAGTACCAGAACACAAAGGAATATGCACCACAGTTTAATGAATAGCATCCCAACCAGTAGTTGAAAGCCGTTGGGCAAGCCTAGGCGAGATCGAAGGCCAAGCCTGTCATTCTGCTCATCGGGTCATCGCGGTGTCAGGCGTCCTCAAAGAGGAGGCTTGCGTTAGCAAGGGTCTCTTAAAATTCGCTTTGTTCTAATCCGTGGGGGCATTCCGGGACGTCGATTATTCCTTATACTGACTGGTGATCCCAAAGATTCCGCCTGTTATGAACTCGCAGAACTGCGTCGTGGTATTTTGGAATAAGACATGGCTTGCTGCATTATCGGGCTTATACCGGCGTTCACCACTGGGTCATGTTGTGATCCGTTCCTCCAGCCCCTGTATACTACCAGGCGGCAGGAAGCTTCAACACAAGCGTTTGGGCTTACATTGGTATTTTGTGAGGCCTGCTACGACGTTGCTGGCAGGAGGGGTAGGCGTCTCGTCACGGGTAATTAATTACTGACTATGTGGCTGCTCTTGGGAAGGTCTTCTTCAAAGTCATGATTCTGGCTTTATCGTAGTAAGGATTACGTTGTGGTTGGATTCAACTATGCAGGGGGTTTGAAGTGTTGGATATTCACGAGGTCATGGGGTACCGGGAAATCCCAAGCCCTTCAGCCGAGGAATGCTCCCCAAACCGACAAGTGGGTTCATTCAAGAGAGGCCTGGTGTCTCCAACTCTGTAAGTATAGATTGTCGCGCAGCCTTTAAAACAAGTGCTTTATTGGGCTGCTTGGAACAACACGCAGGTTGTAGAGACCTCACCGATCCATACGTAATTCCCCTATGCTCCTCCAAAGCCCTCAAGAACAGAATCCCTGAATTTGATAGAATCCACGCTCCAGTACTGGAGTCCAGAGCCTCTATCTGGCTTCCAGGTCAAGTCAAAACCCAAAGAGGCGTACATATTACTTTTCATTTTTTCAAGGGGCGGGCTGATCAAAAAGCGAAGCGTACGTCTAAACCTTGTATAAGGCCGCTCGCAACACACCAAGGATTTCCCCCCTCATATACACCAATATACTATCAGTAGGCTTATTCTAGGAACCTCCAAACAAGGATTTTGGGGTCTTTCAGGTCTGCTCGCACTACCATGTTCATGGCGCCAAGATCGAAGTGATCTACAATGGTACTTGCCCCACTGGTCACCGTTTGGTTGAGAGTAGGGTTTAGGGTTTGTTGCTACTCAGTGTTGGGTAAGGATAAGGGAATTCGCCTAAGGCAGGGGCCAAAACAATATAGAACATCTTTCCGCGGGCTTCAGAATTTTGAGAATTCATTTTAGAACCCTTATATCATCCCTATACTATCCTTCTAGACCCCTTACATTATATGATTTCATAGAGCCGCTGTAGACGCCCAATGACCCTAAACCCTAAACTCCACACCGTAAAGTCTTAACTCTAAACCCTACCACCCTTATAGAACCCCTATGAGGTTTGGGCTTTGAGGGTCAGAGATGGCTGGTTTAGCCGGGCGGTTGACAGGGTGGACAGTATCCTTTAGGTGACCCTCCCCTGTTATTTTATACATATATATATATACACACATACACACACAATTTGTTTTTTTTGGTGGGAGGGGGGGGGGTGGGGAGGGGTTACCTAAGGGTTTATGGGTGAGGGCGGCATTTCAGAAATGTATGGGGGCCCTTAAAATTACCACTGATCCCTTAGAGTCAGCATTGCAGTGTTGTGGGGGTGGGGGGTCCACCTGAAAAATCCTCCATGCTACTGTGCCGCTGGCTTGAAGATACCTAAACCTAAACCCAAAACCCAAAACCCTAAACCCTTAGGGTTTAGGGACCTTCACTATGGACATATTCAAGGAAGCAGGTTTGCACAAAGTCGCATTTAGCAGAGTCCCTGCTTAGATGGGCACTACTCAGCATTTTTTGACTGCTGCGAGGATGCTTCTGCTTAGCCCTTGGGATTGTGTTCAAGCGTTGTAAAACCGAATCCCAAAATCTGATTTGGATCAAATTTCTTTCTCCAAGTCATGGTATTTGTGTAACTGTAAAACATCTTCAGCATCTCAGTTTTGAGGCGTTTATCATAATCGTTCACGCTGGAGCACAACGTTTGAGGGGCCTCCATACCTGGTGTAATTGTAGCTGGCCTGCTGAGCATAGAGAACCATACCATATGCCCATGTAATCCTCCTTTCCTGCCAACGAAATCTCTTGCCTCAATCCGGCAGTTTGTATAAATAGGTGGACCCCAAGCATCATAATCTTGATTATGAGGACCGCCATAAAGGAGGACGGACGTAAAGGTCCCCTAATTTGGGGAAACCCCTATAAAGTGCGGAAAAAGAGCAGCTGCGCCTTTCCAGTAGCTCCAGGCATCCACGCCGATGCAATCGCAAAAATGGAGTGGGAGGATGAGCCTAGGCTGTGGTTTAGCCTTCTAGGATTTTGTAGGGCTTGTTTCAGTGGATGTTCACCATCTCCTGATCTACTGTCCAACATGGCTTCAGGACTCAGTAGCGGGCTTGTGCAAAGTAACAGCCAGGCGGAATGACCTGGTTTCTGTCCAGGAACCTAAAGTAAGCTACCTTTGCAAGGGCTTCATAGCTCAAGCTAGACTGCAACTTAAGACTCTTAAAAGCAGCCCAGACGAGCGTTAGACCCCACATGGCGCTCAACTTCAGCTCCCAATTGCCAAACCATCACAAGCCACACATGGGGATTGTCCTAAATTACTGTCAATACGGGGTCCTATATTTAGGTTCCTATTGTAATACGGGGCCCTATATAAATTTNNTAATTTAGGGAAACTTCCACATCCCGAGCGTTGCTGGAAATGCTGTTTTCCTTGCTTGAGCCATAGCAGGTAAACCCTCAAGTTATGATCAGGGTATATCCTGATAGTCAGCAGTCCTTTGTATTTGACATACATTGCAAGATATCTTCCTAGGTGGCAGCTGCTGAGCTACGTATGATTTCAGGCCCCGCATGACCCCTAAACCCTAAACCCAT
>CAJNIZ010020213.1:34929-56052 GCA_905231905.1 Symbiodinium pilosum | reverse complement strand
GGGATTTAGGGTTTAGGGTAAAAATCATCATCAAAGAGGCTGCAGGTATTATTGGGAGAATGTAGGGTAACATAGGTTACATAGGGATAATGGAACAGAAAATGGAAACTGCCATATTATGTTAGGGATCATAGGGTATACATTGGGGATAACCCTTATATAATCTCTTTAATCCCTGCAGTTGCAATTTTCCTGTCCATTTTCCCTATATAACCTATATTGCCCTATATTATCTCAATGTTCGGGATTTTAGTGTATATATTGGGGTCATTTGGTTTCCAGGCTCATTCTTCGGCGTGAGCAGCTGTTCTCCAGTCTTGGCTCATGAGAAGTCATGGCTGCGAGACATATGAGACATAGTCTACACTCCTTAAAGGGGATATATAGAGATTATCGAGGGCTTGTACAGGATTTAGAGTTTAGGGTTTAAGGTCACAGGTCCTTGTATTAGTCCCTAAATAAACCATTATTGCAGTAGGGTCCATTTTCTTTGCCATTCCTTCTAAATCTTAAACCCTGTAGTAGTATAGGTCTTCCTACAGGGCACCACATGGGTTCATTCCCCACGCAGGGCGATGAGAATTCTGCAGCAACATAACCTTCCGACTTCCGTCATTAGATATCCTCATGCCGCTACGAGTCCAGTCAACCCTTTGAGTGTTGCCTGATGACCCTCGGAATACTCCTTAAGCAGCACATGTGTTCTAGTGCTTTCGTATTGCTGCTCATTGTGGTTTTGTTTCATACTGCTGCATGCTTGCCACGCGACTTCCCCAACTGACTGAAAGCACTGCCTGAACAAGGGCTTTGACGTTATGGACCCGATGTTCCTCTTCGTTGGTCGCCTGGCGGTACAGAAGGGCCCGGACCTTTTACTGGAGGCCGCTGCAGGGATCAGCATCTTCTCCTGGTTGCCGCCTAATTGTTACGCTCACAGCTGTTCCCCCTTCTTGCCGCTGTCGATACATGTTGTGTTGTACTCTTCCTCCTCCTCCTCCTAGTGCTGCTGCTTCTATCGGTCGCAGCTGCAGCAGAAGCAGCTGCTGCCGCTACTACATGAATTAGTGGACGATGGCGGCAACGATGATGCTGACGGCCATGGTAGTTCTTCCTTAATTGCAGATTTGGACAGCCGTTTTGCGACAAATGCTTCCTGCAGTTTCTTCCAGCTTGTGACAAACAAGTGTGAGGGTATCTCAGTATGAATGTTGCACGACTTTTGGATATGAAGCAACCGTGTGTTTCAAAGGGTTTGTGTAACAGCTGTCGTGAATGGGTAAGCGGGGCTGCGACAACACGGTGTCTGGAGTCAGAGTTGTTTTTTGCGTTGCTAGGAGGCTTTTTGCTATCGTGCCAATGGTTACACAGGTATTGGTAGAAGTGCGTCCGAGCAATATTGATTGCGGCTTGTTGTCAGTGCCTTACTTAGTTGAAGCCTTGGCTGTTAGTATCCCGAATTCGCTGTGAAGTACAGAGTCGAGCGTTGGAGGGTCAAGGTTTTCCACTTAAGTCTTGGAGTTTGGGAGCTGCATTTTGGGTACTGGTGGATCAATGAAACTATGTGCTAGAACATTCCCGAAGCTTCATCATGAAGGCGTGTACTTCGCGGGATGGATGAGGACAGCACGCTGTTTAGCCCTGTTGTGAGCAGGCAGCTGTTAATGCCATCACTGTCATCCCAAGTGGCAGGCCATCCCGATGATCCTTCAAGCGAGGGGCAACGCAAAGTTCGTCATCGCAGCACTCTCGGCGACTAACGATTCTAATGGAAGACTCATTGGATTGGTTTCTTATGCCCCTGATTGGGGATTAGACAGGGTTTTGAAACTGCCTTTTTTGGATTGCATGCTTGTTCATTTGTGTTTAGCCCAGCATTTTCTTCAGTGACATTTGTTGTCATTTCTGCTCGTTATAGATTTCAGCAATCCAACTGGAAACAGTTGTGACGCTTGTGCTCCGGCATTTCCCATTCCGATTGCCATCGTTACTGAGTGTAGCGGACCTCTCAAAATGGCAGATACCCTTTGGGTAGCCCAAGTATGTATAGCGGCCAGGATGGGTTTCTAGGAGTACCGTGCAAAGATCGGTGTTGCTTTGGGAAATGCATCGCAGGTTAGGAGATTCCGATTCTGAAGCCTGGGACTTTATTCAGGATATATGTCACCGTCACCTAGAAGAGTTCAATCAACTAAAGCGAGGCTTTGAGATACATGTCAGGCAGTGTAGTCGCAAAGCACATACTCATATGAAGGCTGCGGAAATGTTATCGGTGATCAATAAACTTTTGAGAAACCCCTGTCCCTACCCCAATCCTGGCTGTCTGGGAATCCTGCGGGCGGCAGCGGTCCAAAGTCCTGGCTCCCCCGGTTTAGGGGTAATGGAAAAGAACATGGAAAATGAAAAAGAAATTGGGGCTAGAGGGATTGTAGGGCACTTATAGGTTTTAGGGCTAAGGGTCCAGGATTTTGGGGGCTCCAGGATGTGCTCAAAAAGTTGTTCTGGGATGTCGCGTAGTCAGGGCATTATAGTAGTTTCCATTTTATTTTCCATTACCCCAATTAAGAACTTCAAGAGAACAGTTGTCAGGCTCGTGAAAAAGAGTGCAACGACGATCTATTTCTGACAGCCCCGTCAGAATCCTACAGAACCCTACATACCTGTATAGAACACCTATACCCCCTTTAAAGCAGCCCTACATGAGCTTTAGTCTAAACTCTTTAAAGGGGGGATATAAAGGGGATTATAGGGAACTACTATAGGGCTTATTAAGGGGGATACTGGGAGTTTAGACATATAACCCCCATAATCCCCTACATAACCCTATATATAGCAGTTTCCATTTCATTTTCCATTTTCTTTTCCATTTGATTCTCCATTATTAAGGGGATAATATACCCTATATAAACCCACATAACCCATGTAGAATCCCTGCGTCTGAGGTTGGGGACGGCCACATGAAAGGTGCTCTTGAAGCCAAGGCGCACCAGCGGCGACCTCAACCTTCGGACAGCCGGTAATCTCCTGGAAGGGTTGTATCAAGGTGATATAGGGGCTTATACAGGAACTGCATAGGGTTTAGGGTTTAGGGTGGGATACTATTTCAAGAATGCAGCATCACATGGTCGAATGCAACATCAAATGGAAAGTGAGGTTATATAGTGGCTTTTGTGAGCTACGTTCAACATTAGAGTTTTGAAGCGCCCTTGACAGGGGACGTAGGGGTCCCTCTTGCAGTAGTTTAGTATAGTCCCTAATATAGTCAATAAGAAGGAATCCATGTCCATTAAATTGTGTAGGACATTTTGACTGTAGCTCATACGAAGGTGACATAGGGCTTGTACAGGGTTTATATAGGGCCCATTTGGACTGCGTAGGACTTATAATATATATATATACACACATATATGTATGGGTTTAGGGATGTTACCAATGATAGGGTTGTATGGGGATTATCCTAATAATGCATTCAATACATAACCCCTTCACCCCCCCCATATTCAATTTAGTACCAGGCAAAGTGGGAGGGCGGGGGTAATGTGTACTATTCCGGCAGTGGCGGGAGGTGGTTAGTCCATAGTCAGGGTCTCATGAGGATTTATGAGCGAGGCGTTACGAAAGACTTTCCATGCTTGTCGCACTTTGAATTACTCAGTTGCCTAGTTGCCATAGTAGACCTACCACGGTATAAAGATGCTGCGCTCCTCGCGATCATACAAAAACGATGATAATGACACTAGTAAAGACATGCTGTGCCCCGCTCAATCATACAACAAGCGAGAATAAGAATACTCGTAAAGACGACACTGGACGAAGGTTCCAGACAGTTTCAGGAAGGCAGTAAAGAGTCCCCGTGAGTCCGTTTTTGAATGGTGCGTGTGATTACTGTGATGTTGTTGGGTTTCTTTCATTCTGCCACCATAGCAGGTTCAGAATGGCGACCGCTCCTTTTAAAACATGTTTATCCACATTACGGGTCCAAGAGCGCATGGAAAGATAGCATAGCACAGGACAACTGTACATTTCCATGCCTAGATCCTTTTAGCCGTTTTCAGAAGCATCTTCTGCAATTAGAGCTGAACTATGCAGAAACACAAAAATGCTGCCAGGTGCTACACATCCAAACACATGACTTTTCGGCATATGTCTGCCTCTTGAGTCTTGAACTCATTGACTGCTGTCTTCTTGGCGACCCCATATTGCCAGCACTGGTTGAAAGGGAGATTGAGATTCTTCTGCGCACTGAGCTGTGGCTGTTCGCGCCATGAATTTGTCTGGTGGCCGTGTGTGGTATCTTTACCCGCACCATTTAGCCAAGTTACGTGCTTCTTGCCAGTGTCAACAGAAGTAGACCTGGGCATCGTGACATCATCATACACAAGCATGGACCAAGAAATTGAGGTCGTTCGTCTTTGAGGCTGATGTATCAACATTCCTTGCCAGGCTCTAGGCTAGATGCTTGAAGCACTACATGTGGTCTTTTCGAAGCGGCAAGAACTAGAGGCGCATCCTTTGTTTTTTCTGCAGGCACTGAATGCTATGATCAGGTATGTATCCTCTACAAGAGTACGGCATGCATCAGAACTTCAAAGTGGACTGCAATATCCTCAGCCGCCAAGCCTGAACCCAACCCCTGAACCTTGGAACATCCCCAGAAAGCCTAAGAGACACTCCTCAGAAGCTCCTGGAAGAATTCAATTGGGAGCCCCTAAATCTCAAATTCATAGCCCTAAAGGTTCAATTTCTCCCAAACCCTAAAGCCCTAAACCCTCCCCTGGTGCTCCTCGAAGCACGAAGGTTGGGTGTTGGTCATGCCGTAAGCTTCGCGGGCTCTGCCAGGGAGCCCAAGAATCTGCTAACCCTTCCCATAATAAGCAATGTAGTGCCATAATGCACTAGGAGGAATATTTACTGGCAGGGCAGGGTGGGGTGTTAGGGACGGAGAGGTTTTGAGGTTTAGGACAAAGGGTTCAGGGCCTTAGTTTCTTGTTCGAGAGGGTTTGGGGTTTTAGGGTGTTTGTTTTTGCATGTAGGGGCTTGATAGGCAGTATCCCACATCCCCAATCACGGCCCTTTCTGCGGTTTTATTTCTTGAGGCCCTCAATGTGGGTGACATATTTGGGATTTCTCGGCCTTAGAATAAAGCAGTTGACTTGAAAGCTGAATCTAGACTCCAGGAGCCCAACATGGGCTAGAACATGTCTATTGATGCTGGCCAATGCAGTACTTGGCAGAATTTCTCAAACCATGGCGCGATCAAGCTACAGGGTTCTAGTTACCTCTCTCGCTAAAGTTGTATTTAATTTGATAGCCGCAAAAAGTCATGAGTGGCGGAGAGCGTGTACTTATGTCCCATCAGCGGCCATAGGAAGACCTGAGCCTGGTGAAATGCATCTTCGGACAATGTGATTCCATATGTGCGTGTGTTTATGGACTGCTTTAGGGAGGAACCTGCTGTTCTTGGAGAAGGTTCGCCAGGGAAGCATGGGGCTTCGCTGTGTATTTCTGCTGGTCTAGACTCTGGAATTACGTAGCGGCCGATAATGCAGACCATGCTATTTTTGAGGGCATCCATGATTCAGCGGTGGGGTGGGAGACTCTTTCGGGTCTTACTTTAGGAGCGTGGGTTGTGGTAGCCCAGCCCAAAAGCTCCATTGAGCTGTTCCAGCTTTCAGATCAGGGTTGTTGGGAAACCCTAACCCCAAAGCCCCTGCCCCTCCCAACACAAAACCACTCCAACCTCAACACAACCAAACCTCTACCTAAACCCCAAAAGTATGTAAAATAATAGCCTTGAACCCATAGTAACAGCCATAAAAGTCATTATTTTACATACTTTTGGGGGTCCAGGTAAACGCCTGAAGCACGAACTTTTCACACTCCCTTGGACTCCCGAGGTGAAGAGTGGCACTGCTCATTTGAAGGCGGGAAAGTGTAGGCTTCAAAGATGTAGTGTAGTAGTTTCCCCTAATACCCGTGTCGACCCCCAGATACATAATCCTCATGAGAGGGGCCCTCGAAAAGTAACCTCAGTGGTCCGCGCTGCCATGTTCCGTTTTGAAGCTGCATGTCGGGAGCATTGTGGGGTTACGCAGCAGGTGGAGGTATTCCCTTAGGGTCCAGGGACCCAAATAGAAGGGTTTTAGGGTCCAAATACTATAGTGTTAATGGCATGTGGGACCTGAAGCCCCATTATTTGGGTCTTTGGATCCTTAGGGATTGCCTAGGGTTTTACTGTTCAAGTTTTCAGGTGGATCTTGCCGCAGGTTCTTGCCGGGAGGATGCATGCCTCATGCTGCATCATAATTTTGGGGGGCTAGGATGATACAACTTCTATCATATTTCCTGCAGGGGTAATCGCTGAAGCCTAGACCTTCGAAAACCCTCAACCCTACACCCTAAACCCCAGATCCCCAAAACTCAGTTCAGACGGCTCGGGCCCCCATATACACCCCTCAGCTTCCAAACCCCTTGACCCCAAGACTCTGCCAGGCCCTCTTTAAGTCCTGTGATGCGGTGGTGGTGCCCAGCCGGAATGAGCCCTTTGGCATCGTTGTGCTCGAGGCCTCGGGAGTGGCTCTCCTGGGATTAGGTGCTACATGAGCTATAGTCTAAACTCCTTAAAGGGGGGATTATATAGGGGATCATATAGGGTTTAGGGTTTAGGGTTTAGGGCTCCTTACAGGGGGGTATGTAGGGATTATATAGGGGATTATTATAGGGCTTATTAAGGGGGATACTAGGAGTTTAGACTATGGCTCACATGGCATCACTGGGACAGTGTTTGTATCTGTAGGTTTCCCTCAATTAGAGGTACCATTTTGGAGTTCCAATACGAAGGACTACATTCTTTGGGGGGTCTATATTGGGGGTCCTCCTGTTTTGGCAGACTACCCCATAGCTTACGAAGAAAGCATGGTATGGGTGCCAGTTTCATGTGCATACAGGTATGGATGCGTGTATCTCTAGATGTGTGTAGCCAGCACCATTCCGTGTTGCACATGATCAAGAGAAGCTGCAGTGGAAGACATCTCATGCATTGCTGCGCACGCAATGGATGTAACATGTCTTACTGCATCTCAAGTGCTTGTAATATGATCTACCGTATGTGAGATAAAACAGAACTTCCAATCTATGTTCGACGTGTTCTACAAGAACTCCCACAAAAACCAGACCCTCAGCCAATACGATACTCGCTGACAAGGTAGTCTACAGTACTTACCATATTGTACCAGACTACAGTATGTTACATACTGCTGTACTTTGCTATGCCACGCTATACTACGCTACTACGCCAGGAGCTTGCCATTAAGAATATTCGAAAGCCACTCCCTAAAGGCCCAAGTACCCAATAATTGGGTACCCGGGTGGAGTTGGGTAGTAGTAATTATAGTGCAAGTTTTGGGTTTAGGGATTTTAGGGTTTAGGTTTTATGTTTTGGATATAAACCCTAAACCCTAAACCCAAGAAGATTGATTTCCTGGAGCTCTGGAGGCCTGGGCTGCAGGGAAGCCGGTGATTGCCACCACCTGTGGTGGGCCCAGGGACTTTGCCCCACGGCTGCAGTTTAGGGTTCAGGGATTAGGGCAGCAAAAAGGTCTCTAAACTGGCTGAGTTGTGGGTTTTGTTGGGTTCCACGGCTTTTGGTGAAGGTTTGGGTGTTCAAGGTTTTGGGATTGGTGGTACATTATAGCGTAGGTGTTTGCACTTTCCTTCTGTGTTGTACGTCGGTTTGGAGGATTTACTTCCTTCGGTTTGTACAGAGGTGCGGCTGATCATGTGTTTCTGCGGCCACATGGTCTAGTTTCCCCAAGTACGGGGCACACAATATACTATGTAGGATACTGAAAACGGGACCATCATTCTAACAACCTACCATCGAAACCCCTGCCAGCCCCCTAATCCCAGTTTCCATGTGATTTTACATGTTCTTTTCCATTTCATTCTCCATTATGCGGGTAATATCCTAAACCCTAGTAGTTGCCATGTTATTTTCCATTGTTACTATATAGTCCCTAGAATGGTTCCCCTAATTTTGGGGAAGCCTCGTATAAGGTCCACACCAGCCCTAAGCCCTAAACTCTAAACCCTAAACCCTAAACCGTAAACCCTAAACCCTAAACCCTAAGCCAGCCAAGGTAAGACCTGATAGGGACGGCTACCTGGTGGATCCAGATCCCGGGAGCATTGCCATCGCCTCACGTGGTTGGCTCTCTAGGGACGTATAAGGAGATTAGAGGGGTCCCCCCCTTTAAGGGCTCTAAGTGGCAATTGTTGACTCATTTCCCTCTCTGGACTCGAAAAGTGTTATGTTGACTTGCTATCATTTTTAGTGAAAGTTTTTGGGGCGTTCGGTTGAGGGCGTTCAGCTACAAGGGCCAGGGGGGAGTAGAGAGTGACGGGATCCCACAGGAGGTTCAAGGTGGCCAGGGGGAGTGATATTGGTTTATTAGGTCCCGTTAAAAGGCTATAGGAATATATATATATATATGTACATACATATGTGTGTGTCTACACATGTGTATAGGGATTAGGAGTCTTTAGGAACAGTGGAGAATCAAATGGTTCTTGCCGAGGAAGCCATGACAAGATGTCGCTACGCTCATATCTTGATCAGAACGCGAGATCCTAATTCCTCCCGGCATTTTGGAGATTTAATAAAATACTATATCGCCAATATAACCTCTATATAACCACAGTTTCCATTTCATGTTCCATTTTCTTTTCCATTTGATTCTCCATTATTGGTGTATATCCCCAAAGCCCTGAAATTTGTTTGAGGCCGGCTCTTCACTTGCTGTTCCGTTTTGAGGCGGTGTTGACATCTTTTAACCCCTCAACAGCGCACGAATGTGGATTCTTTATTACAGAACGTCCTGTCACATGCTGAAGCCATTAAATGAAGTCACAATTCTCAACTTGTAATTGTATAAAGGGAATCCGCACAGCTGTAGAATGCATCCAATCGCCGTGGCCGAAGTCCTTGGCACTAACACCAAACAAAAAATGAATGCCCAGTCAAATACAGCGTCAAGGCCCAACATTAGAGCCCCGGATGTCACAGAAGTGCCTGAAGATGCTCACATGACCCTCATGAAGCAGCCGTCGCTGCTAAGTCAACGCTCAGGGCCCAATGAGAAGTACCGAAAACGGCTGCGGGATGTGTACGCTGATGACTGGGAGATGTTTCAACCTCCCTGCGAGTAGCCTCGGACAGAAATGTGGGCCTTCTCCGAAGATCCTCCACTCCTAGAGCAGATCACTCTACCTAGACCCTCCTACGTAGTTCCTTTTTGAGTAGTATTTTGTAAGCTCTTACCAAGAACCCACAACAAATCCAAAAAAGAGCTAGTTACATAGGAGCCCTTGGGTAGCTGGAGGCCTGGGGAGTCTGCAAGATCTGCGAGAACTTCGACCATGCAAGGCTATCAGGGCTACAAGTTGCCTCTGCTGCAACAATACTTACGGGTGGTTGGTAGGGAATAAGGAATTATAATCCCTGCATGTTTAATCCCTTTATGTGGTATTCGCTTATTCCTTACTAACCCACTGTAAGAAGAATGGGCTTCAGGGGGAAGATGTAGAGTTTGTATGGGCTCGGTTAAGGTCTGCAGCTGTCATTGAGAGAATAGTGGTGTGTATAAGATTATGGAGCCAAAGCAGCGTCGCGATTCCCTTGCCGGCAGGTGGATGGGAAGCGTGGCCAAGGAGAAGGCATGCTGACTGTGGGCCAGGGAGCAAGTCTGGATGTTTATGCCGTAGATTCGGGACCTGTCTTTGCGTCACTAGGCTTGTGTTAGCTTGTCACACCCTCTCCCGCAAACTCACCAATATGTGACTGATCGTCACAGAACTGAGAATGTTGCAGATGGTCGATGGTATATCCCTCGCGGCCCAGCATCTTATATTAAAAGGTTCCGCAATGGCTTTGTTTGTCTAAGATCCAAACCGCATCATAGGAATATTGACAGAGGACGCTAAGAAAAAAAGCGACCATCATAATCCAAACCCATCACTTCGCGTATTAGCGGGCTGCGGGCCCTCAACATTCGCCTAGAGCACAAGTAAAGGTGGCTTCCAAGAGGCAATTTGCGCATACGACTTGGGACCTTGCCTTTCTGGAAGCTATCAAGTGATGTGCTTAGCACATCCCGCGGGCCTTTCCCTGTGTACCTGACCTCGCCCCAAGCAAACATTGAACCCCACGCAGGCCCGTCTCAGAAGACACTTGCAGGTTGACAGCCAAATAGTCGTTTATGAAGCATACCACACACAAAGCGCTCCCTGCCCCAAGCTCCACGGAGGAAGCTTACCCTCACCCTGTGAGGCGCTGAATGAGTTCAACTGGACCTTCATCGCGAGAAAAACGGAGCAGTCACTTCGGCAGCATGAATCTGCTCGTAACCTACCTTTGGCTAGCTCGGAATGAAGGAATGGATCCCTATAGTACCCCCCTACAGTAATACCCATTATAGTAGTCAGTTTCCATTTTCCTTTCCATTCCTTCATTCCCAGCTAACCAGAAGTAACCTCTGTATACCCCAAGTTTCCATTTCATGTTTAATGCATTTTCCATTTGATTCTCCATTATTGGGGTAGTGTACCCGGAATATGGTCCTAAACCCTAAAACCTATACCCTAAACCCTATACTCTACACCCTAAACCCCATACCCTAAACCCTAAACGTCTCCATGCTGAGTTTTGTCAGGATTTACTACGAGCAGATGGACCTCCACGATGCCCCCAAGTTCCTTCTTCGCAATTGTGCCGGGTTCAGCCTAATGTAGACCCATGATTCATGAACACCCACCTATAAAAACACCCAGCTATTAAGGGCCTTAATATTCGGATCCCGAGGATAATCACCATTAAGGGGAGGGGGTGTCTTAAGGAGGGGTTTACATTACCTGGACCCCATAAGTAGGCAAAATAATAGCCCAATATCCACCAAAATAGCTCGCAAAGGCCATTATTCTACATACTTTTGGGGGGTTCAGGTATTTGAGAACCTTATGTGACAGCTTGTATTGGGACGGCTTTAGACATGACAGCTTTAGATTGAGGATTTTGATTGCCAGTAGCAAGGCTTTTTTGTGCCACTGCATCCCTTTGCAGGTCTGAGCTGCCTTTCCTTTCTAGTGCACGAAAACCAAAAGGACAACAGCCTTCGTAAGGTTTTCTGAAGGGAGGGTGCCACTTGCACTGACAAGATACCATTGTGACCAGACGCCAGCAAGATCTCTGTCTTGGTTGTGAGAGTGCGAAGAAAAGTTACATGGGAGTTTTCAAAATGGGATGACGATCGGTTTCTTGAGTTATTCCCTAAAATTGCAGAGCCCTTCAAGAGGAGCTTCATATTTCGGGGAATCTTGAGACTCTGAAATCTAGTGTCGCAGTACCAGTGTGGAGCGGAATGGCCGCACACTACTTGACCTGCGGCAGATTCCAGCTTACATCTACAAGACATAAAGCTTACATCTACAAGACACATGTAATGGTTGCCGTAGCCGTCCTTTGAGTTCTATTCATATTTGAAGCAGCGCTATTACACTATGACTTCACGGCATCTGTATATGTTGGCTCACATGCAGGACTTTCAGGCCAAACACAAGCTGCCTCGTCTCCAATGAGTTCACTCTTGTTCTCTCAACCCGTATGACCCCTCGCATCGCTCCCTGCACATGAAACCTTCTTGAATCTGCACACAGGACACCTGCAAAACCCATTCAACCCCCAAGCCCTACAAAACACCTCCAAAAGCCCTACCTAATATTAATTCCCATGGAACCGTTTATATCATGCCGATGCAGCACCACATTCTGTAGCCCAATTCCCTTTAAGAGCCCTGCAGACCCTTCGGCAGTCCCTGAGGTTCTTCGCACGCGGCCCTGGCGTTGGCGCGCCGCTGGCGCAGCAGGTGCTGGGACCGCACCGGGCCTGGGGCCTGGAGGGTTGTTATGGGGTTTAGGGTTTGGGGCTTAGGGTTTGAGGCTGAGCTGGTTCACGAAATCATGTTTGGAGGTTTATCAGGATTTGTGTTGCTGAGTTGCTGCGGATTCAGAGAAACTCCCAAACAAGTTGAACTACTTCCTCTGCTCCTCCCCTCTCAAAGTGCCCTGAAATTCCTCTGAGACAGTCGAACAGCAACAGCAAAATAACAAACTAGATTCGACGCCCAGGGAGCCATGGGTGTCATGGAGAAAAACCACCTGGTGACTCGGGGTCTCCAGCTGTCTTTTGGCTGAGCCGAGGTGCTTTTGTGGGGCCTTTTTTGAAGGCTTTTGGGATAGTATATCGAGGTGCGTCTACCTGGGTTTGGTAGGTGTCTTCAGAGATGCCTAAACAGCTGGGCTGTTCTAGCGTGATAGAGGGGTTCTACGCAAGTTCTCACGGATCTTGACGGGCGAGCGTGCTGGAATTGTGCGAGCTCCATTTGCGATTGCATGGGCAGTGATACCAGGGGATGTTATATGGGGGGTTCATGATAGATTGCCCTTTGTTCTGGGTGAAACACAACTTCTTGTAGTTCTGTGTTGTCAAGCACATACAAGCCCTTACATACTTTCATTGCTCGGACATCCGAACCGGACCCCAAACCCCAAGCGAATCCTTTTGCTCGACTGGCTACATGTCAAAGATGGATCTTATTTGCAGCTCCAAGCAGAGGGCTGCGTCGTCACATCAGCACCCGAGAGGGCGCTGCAAGCTTTTGAAGCTGCCCCGTGCAGCCCATATCATTCCGCAGATCTCCGTCATGACCCCTGCAGCAATGAGATATTCCCGATGAATCTAAGACCAAACCGTTCAGATGGACCCTAAGGACGCGCTTGATCGATCATGATTCCCTCTTCTCCTTGGGACTCAGAATAGCACCCCGTGTTGTGAAATCTCCAAAGTATGGAGGTTCCATTTTCTGTACCTGACAACTTGACAGGATCTCGATTTTTTGGTCAGCCCATGTGTAATTGATACAGCACCCTACATTTTGGGTGAGTCCTACAGGCAAAGGGTCCTCATTTCGGCAGCCACCTTTCCAAGGTTGAAGATGAGCAGATTAGTCACGGCAGCGCTGGGTCCGGGATCTCAGTCTCAGTGCATTGCAGTCCTCCACGCACCCTAATATGCAATTACCCCACCCGCCCATCTGAGAATAACCATTCATAATGCTGCTCTATTGAGGCGGGGGGATGGGTTATTAGAATGGTGGGGGGGGGTTACTCTTACTGGTAGGGGGAGGGGATCACGAATAAATTGGGGGCTCCTAGGCCAGGGGGCCCAAGCCATTTTATGCAGAGATCAAGTTTTTTTAGTAATACACACACACACCATAAACATGCCGAAAAGGCTTCCATAAAATCTGCGAGGAATGTGGCCTGTTGACTTGCAAGCACAGTGGGCTGCGACAAAACCTTTGTTACTTTAAGTTTTCAGAAGTGCTGAACATGCTCCTGCTATCTGGTGTTGTTCCGAGGTGTTTTCGGCGAGTGAGTATCCCCTAAGGGCCCATGAACCCAATATTTAGGTACTTGGGATGTTGGTATTAGTAATTGTAGTATCTGGGTAAGTATATGATTATTGGGTACTTGCACCCTCAGGGGTCGTGTGTAAACCCTAAACCCTGTGGGTCTGGAACCTGGGAGCCATATAAGCATCCAAGGCTGTGACGCATCCATGACTTGGATGGGTTCCGAGCTGCCGCCCCAGGTTTAGGGTTTACTTAGCCCCAAGAGCATGTTACACAATAGCCCTATAAACCCATAATAACAGCCATAAAGGCCATTATGTTTCATACTCTTGGGGTCCAGGTAGGGCTCAGGGAAGTGGAAAAAATCTCAAGGCCTGGGTCCTGCAGATCACGGTTTCAAGGGAGTCTGGGATCCCTTTTTGGGAACTCCGCTTAGGCAATGTTCATAACCTGGCTTGAGTGATTTCATGTAATTGCTTGATTGGTTCGTGTGTCGCCATGTTCATCATTCACGGGACAACTGTCCAAAACATTGACATGGTAAAGTCCGCGTCCAAAGCACTGAACAGTGATGGCTCTGAACAACCATGCCCTTGCAGCTGGATGCTTCTTCCAATGCCCAGGCCCCAGGCCCAGACACCCAGGATCCATGAACAACTCAAACCCTCCCCCCCAATGGGGGGGGCACTCTTCTTTTGTGCTTTTGCAAGGTGCCCCTTGCAACCTCGATCTGAATCCAATCCCGAAAGGGTCCAAGTACCCAATAAGTGAGCACTTGGGATGGGGGTATAATCCCTCCCCCCTGATACTAAACCCCACCCGCCTAAGCTTCAGTAATTCTCCTGGGTATATGAGAACATATCGGGAATATTCAATAATGGAGGGCGGTGGTGTGGGACTAATAGTAATTGCAGTACAGGTTTTGGATAAGTATATGACTACTGGGGGTACTTAGACCCCTAGGGATCCCAAATCCTAAGCCCTAAAAAGCCCCAAACCCGAAACGCGAGTATACGATAGTCAAGGACTTGGACGTTTAGGGAACCTAAACCCTAAACCCTCAAAAAAACCTTAAAACCATAAACAACCCTCAAAAACTCTAAACCCATGATTCTTAAGGACTTGGGCCCTTAGGCATACCCACTTGCCAAACCCAAGCAGGCCTTGAGCTTCTACTATAGGGGCCTAAATAGTTACCAATATTATGGTTTAGGGTTTAGGGTTCCATATTCCTTGTAAAAGTAAAGCATATGGTACCTCACATGGACCTCAAAATGATATTGACAACTATTTAGGCCCCTGTGGTGCCTTCCGAATACTGGGTAGGCAGCTGAGATATTTGAGCTATGGACGACAGTTAGATTGGGGGGGGGCCCATAGGGGAATATACAGGGTTTTAGGGGGGACCAATGAAGGAATATACTAGGACTTTAGTCCAGGGCTCATTTAATATTTCCCCTGATGGCTTTAATAGGGGACGCCATATACGAACATTTTTGCAAAGGCTTCTAGGAGCCAACCCAGAATATAGGGTGAAAGATTGTCAAAGATTGGGTACTGCCCCCATTCATTAACCGTTAGATGATATTTACAATATATTTTTAATAGTTCCCCTAATATGACCCCCAGTATAGAATGTTAGTGGGAGGGAGCAGGACCCGAATCATACAACTCACCGAAAGCTTTTGAAAGCTATTGACCTCACAAGAGCCTCTCAGGTTTGGCATGATAGATCCGATCGATCTACCTCGAGCCGCGAACAATTACAAGAAGGTCGGCGATACCTACAGCAAGGGCTATGTTACCTGTGGCCTTACAGGGAGACCCAATTTGTGTAAAATGCGCCTACAACTTGCTGGTGCTTAAGGGGGAGTGGATGGATCTGTAATTTCCTACATTCACCTGCTCCTATACGATTCCGTCCCGCATTCCCCCCTAAGCACCTATTCGACCAACCAACAGCCAGAGCTCTGAGTTGGAATCTTGCGCCTGGGCCACCTGGTCCAAATCAGAACAGACTCAATGTTTATTAATCCCCCTTCAGTAGGTGGAATATGGCCTTGGACCTATTATAATAAGATCCCCATATACCCTGCATTCTTTCTACTTAAGGGGGACTATAGGCTTTAGGGGTTTCTAGTACACTGCCCTGGTCTGCCAATTTGATGAAGTGGCGAGCTCTCAAGGCAAAACCTTCAAACAGATGCTTCAAGACAGTAGTATCCTTCCGAGCAAGAACCCTGAAAACAGGTTCATGCTTGTGATATACCTGACACGCGGCTACTAGACTATTCTCGCTGTACACGCGATGAACTGTGAGCGGTGTGCCCCAGCTTCAACCTGTTAAGTGCAGTACTACCATGGGCCTGCACTAGTACTATTATTGTCTATGGCTTTGGTCGAAGGATTCCAAGGGTCAATGTCCATCTTTCTAGGGCTATACGTGCACTACGCACGGAATATGGGGTTTCCCAACTTTGGGGGGTACCTTTCTGGGGTCCCCATAATAAGGAGTATGGTATTTTGCGGTTTATGTCGGGGTCCCCCTATTTAGGGAAATTAACATATGTGGAAACTCTACGGAGAGGATTTTCCGTCTGCGTCATCTAGTGGGCTATGATTTCCGCGTCAACATCCTACTGTAAGCCCCGCTGCCCTTCAATGCTGGTTTGCAGTGCAGGACAAGTGCGCAATCCCGTACAAACTGGCTGAGTCTCTGCTGCACAAGGGGACACTGTTTAGGTTGTAGGGCCAGTTGAGGGTGGCCACCGGAGCCTTGCATAGCTCCATACCACAAAGGTCACGCTCTCTGCCCTAGTCCATGAATCGACAAGTGATCCCATCATGCCAGCGAGATGTTCTGCATAGTCTGCTTAAGGTACGGAACCTCCAGTCCCAGAGGTTCAGAAGCCACCGAATGCCAAGTTGGCTCTACATGCAGCACGTCATATCGGCTACTTCAACAGATTCAATATGAATCCCGGAAGCCTCCTACTAGCTCTTTGCATGTTCCTCGACGAAAAATTTCATGTTGACAGCAGTCATCTGGGGGTTGCCATGCTTATCGGGGCCAAAACAAAGCCCAATGTACCATGTTTTTCATAACAGAGACCAGGGACCACAAGCTTTGGACACCCAATATAGACCTCGTACAGGTTAGAATCAAGTCGAAATTAACTGGTCCCTGTTTCGGGGCCGTGTGGAAGCCAACCTGATGAGCTTGAAAGCCCTATCCTAATGCCCTGAGTTTTAGTGATCCATATGGGTGGTTGTCAAAATTATGGTCCCTTTTGGGTCCCTATTATAATAGGGCACCTAATATTTAGGGTACCCCAAAAGGGACCATACTTTTGACAACCACCCATATGATTCTCGGAAAAAGCATTGACAGATGTATCCTCAGTCTGATCCATACAAAAACCTTCTGAAATTGTCTCTCCTGCATGTACCGCCAGTAGCCCCCTGAGACTCTGAGGAAACTACCGGTCTGAAGTACAAGCCGGGGGCCCGGTGCGGGAGCATGGGCAACGGCAGCTGTGAAGCCTGGTTAGACGTTATTTGCAATATAAGGCACAGATTAGTTGACATTACCTTCAACAATGTTCATGTGTAGAAGACAGGCATTGGGCCTGGAGTTAAACGGTTCACAGGGTTGGAGTTGATAGGAACGAAGGGCTCTGAGTGGTGGTGATGGTGGTGTGCGGGTTATTTGCATGGTAGCATTCTTCCTGTGCAAGGCACCTGGACATCTTCGACCTCTTCCTGAACAGACTGGGCGCTGCACTACAGCTGTGCCCTCAGTTTGAAGGGGTTGGCAAGGAATCACAGGGATATACGTGACTCGTAGTTTTTATACGGGTCAAGCTGGGGTCCATGGGATTGTTGCGCTTGTTTCTGTGTCCCTGCCTTTTCGAAGATACGCCAGGTGGTACAAGTCGCCGAAGCACACCATTGTTGCCGCGGACGAGGAGAAGAAAGTCCTGGCGTGGGTGCGAAGTGGCTAGGGGCTTAGCCTTCTGCTGCGGCAGCACGAGCCGGATGGCATGGTAGTTGCGGGGTGCATGGTGAAGTCCAGTATGCATAAATGAATAAATATGGTCTTTGTGTGCAGTCGTTAGCATGTGTCGTGGTATCTGCAAGTATGTTCATAGCTTTGTCTCCCAAGCTGTTAATGCTTTTGCAAGGGAGGGAGACGTACCAGACTTATCCGGGATTTAGACTGCCTTCCCCTCCTTCAAAGCAATCCAATGCGCATTAACCCAGCAAGGCCAATGATTTTGTACGTAGCAGATGCGTGGCTTTTATCAGGATGCATCTTTGCCATCAACTTCCATCCCCACAACGAGCAGACGGACTTGAGAATAGACTTGCCGAAGGCTGGCGCGTATTGGCCTGTGCGGTTTGGTAGTGTGGCGGGTGGGCTTTTTGTCTTTTAAGTTGAGTGGAGGGGTTAGGGGTTGGATTGGGTCTGGGGCGGTTTGTTTGTAGGCAGTATGACATTTTGGAGCAGCTTCGGCCAAGGACTGCTTTTATCCACTCCTTCATGAGTTTGAGAGTTTGCACGCTCAGGTGATGTGGAGTAACCCTAAACCCTTAACCCCTAAACCCCGAAACCCTAAACCCCGGAAGCTGGCACTGCCCTGTACAGCTCTTGTATGCTGCGAATTCCCTTGGGATCCAAGTATGCAAAGAATGGAGAATGACATGGACAATCAAATGGACCAGGACATGGGAAGTTGGGGTATATGGGGGTTATATGTTATATAGGTATCCAAGTATGCATGTAATACATACATGCGGCCCTAAAGTCTGTAAATATTATCTACATCGGGCTATTTGGATCCACAGGGATCTGTGGGCTTTGAAGCGCAGAGCTTCTTTGGGAAGCGTGTGCAGCTTTGTCAACGGCCTACATGGCCATGCATCGGAAATTGGGTTTACCAGTTTGCCTATCCATTTGCGTCTCCATGTGATGCCAATGTGTTTGACACCGCCGGCCCATGAGGATGGTCAACCCTAGACCCCTGAGCCCTATGCCTCATTTAGTCATTCTGTTCTGCGCCAGCTCCACAATCTCAAAGCATATAAGGTAAGGTTGTATTAAGGATTTTTGGTGAGGCTTTATTGTGTTCCTTAGGAATATTGTTGAATGAGTATACTACTGTAGGTGTCCTACTTGGGGGACCAAGAACTTGAGAAACTCTACCATACATGGTTTTTGTCTGCGAGGCGTCGGAACCTTCCAACTGTCAACATCCTGAAGCCCCTAATGTGCCACTACTGCTGTGATGCCACTGCAACAGAAACATGCACTCATAGGCGCTGAACTGATTTAGCGTAGTGGCAGTAATAGTGGTAGTCGTCGTAGCAGCAGCACGAGTAGTAGGAGCAGGAGGCGGAGGATATGTCAGGTTTGTGATGACTCCCATCCTTTGAGTACAACATGTGACCTAGGTTTCTGCTACACTAGTCCGGCATAAAGAAGTCCCTAAGACTGACGCAAAGCAGCCAGAAGCATTTGCCCGGCCGGGGGCCGCAGCAGGGAAATGAGGTTTCCAATTTCACGCCTTAAACATTTCCGCATAGCAATGTGGTGGTTGGAAGGTTCCCAGAGTGAACTGAGTTCTTACGTGGTTTTGAGCCAGGTCTTGCTGAAAATCTAGTACCTTAGCGGCTTGCCCCATCAACGCAGAGTGATGGTCTTCGTAACAGACCAGGGCCACCAAACTCATTTCAGGTTCGTGTTGAGCGATGCTGTGAAGGTATGGAGCCCCATACTCATTATAGCGCAGTCCACATAACGCATTCCTTCATCTCCTACTAACCACCAGGAAGCAAGGGGCAAGGATGACAAACCGACCTTCTAAAAACCTGGCATTCCCGTACAGTTCACTTTGCTGTTGAAGCCTCAACCTGAAGCAAAGAACACGTATAACGGCGTGCAAAGCTAATCTAATGTGGGCTGCTATAATATGTGGATCTAATCATGACCTGACGTTCCCTTGCACATTGGCTTTCCCGATTTTGGGGGAGAGAGTAAACCATGCCTCACTCCGCGTAGAACTTTCTTTCTCATTCTTACATCGGACACCCCAACATCCCAGATGTAATCCCTCCTAACCCGAGGTAACCCCCTCAATCCCTGTGCAACACCCTATTCTTTCTGCCGGCATCCCGAGCTGAGCGCCCATATCACCGCGAACTAAGAATCCCTACCCCTTGGTCTATACCCTCAGCCCTAAACCCTCAACCCGGACCCTCAACCAAAAGCTCCAGATGCCCGCCTTGCTTGCTGGCTGCTACCGTAGTGGGACTGGAGGAATGGATACGTATAGCAACCCGGTAAAATACCAAATAACAAGATGGGGTTTCCATGTTCTTCTCAATTTCTTCGTTCTCTACTAGCCAGCGGCAAATTTGCCAGGGTACGGATCTCGCCCGAGAAGTTGTTGTCGCATTGGACACTGAGGCCATTCATTACTCAAAGGCTCAAGATGTTTGGGTCTTAGAGTTCTGTTGGGTTTTCAGGACCTTGGGATTTGGGGTGTGGGGGCTTTGGCATTCACAGTTTTTTTGGTTTATGCTGAAGGCATGTTTCAAATGGGTTTGGAAAAGCCTTAAAGAAGGCTGCATGTAGGGCTCACCGTTAACTATCTACGGATTGCGTTTTCTTGATCGGTGTACGGCAATTGCGCAGCGAGATCTACGAGAACGTTTGGGTCTTGAATCCCTTCTTGTAAATATTGGGGATTATGTTGGGGTTATACTGGGGCTATATAGGGACAATGGAAAAGAACATGGAAATTAATATAGCATATAGGGTACTATAGGGTACCTTCTGGAGGTACAAGCTTACTGGTTTTATGCTTGCTCAAGCTGTTTTAACATTTTGGGTTCAACACTTGCACGGATGCTTTTACAGCCACAAGCGGCTCAAACATGAACCCCATGTCGAAATACAACACGTGTAATTCTAGCGTATGTTGTGATTTCACGGGTTCATGATATGTGATATTGCGATGTACACATGTTGACATTTGTTGGCTAGCATTATGCTGCTAGGTAAGTGACGGTAGCGTTTTGGCGATAGGCCTCGTGCAAGTCACCTGCAGTGGGCGGGTGACGGATGGTCAGCAAGTGCGTTGCATGTGGGCCAAGCATGTCTGGGCTCGCGAGCAATTGCGTGCCACTCTCTGACTTGCCCAGTGACACCGAGAGTGAATCAGTGTCTTCATGTCATGATCACGGGTTGCCCGTCCAGCAGGAAGATGCGATTTGGACTGGACTGGAAAGTCCGGCGTCAAACCCTCATGCGCGTGGCGATCCCGCTTGTGGGCCATCGCTTGACAACATTATCCATACCAAGCTGGCTCAAGAGGCGCCTGTGAGTGACACTCCCATCTCATCGCCCAGGGTCGGCGTGAAGCGAACTAGGTCGGGCAACACACTGGTTCCTCCCCCTGTGCAGAGTCCAGTGGAGGGCAAGCATGTTCAAGCAACATGTTTGGATCATTTCACCCCGCCTTCGGCCAAGTCGGGTGCCTCACAGGGAATGTACAGTGGTCGCCGCGGAGTTGCGCTAGGCAGTTGCAGTTCCCGCCTGTTCCTTTGTGCTTGCCTTTGAAGCCGCCCGTCAGTATGAGCCCTTGTAAGCGGCTCA
>CAJNIZ010020213.1:9823-32810 GCA_905231905.1 Symbiodinium pilosum | reverse complement strand
GGGGTATATATGTATGTGTATATATATATATATCGGGTAACCTCTTTTTTTCATGTAAAGCACCACATGAAGGACAATTCTCGCATGATGAGTTTGGGAGCTCAGTTCGTGCTTTGCAGGACAGGACTGGTTTTCGCGCCCGTTGAACTCGCGGAGAAAGCCTTGAACTCCGATAAGTTGTTGCCAAGCAGCATTACAGCGCGACTCAGGATCGACGAGGCTTGTGGTGTAGATTTTGGCCTCTACGTAGGTTTAGAGGTCAGCATCAAGGAGCTCAGGCTTTTGGAAAACAGTACATCCGTTGGCACGGCTCCAGCAACGATCAACTGCAATATGCGCATAAGAGTTCTCTTTATGGTATGAGTAGCAGAAGCAGGCTTGACAGAGTTGTGGTTGTAGTGATGCCGCAGGGTGCCAGCCCAGCTGCCCTGCAGTGAGTGGGCTGTGGATGATGGGGCAGATTATGTTTTGTGACTGTAGGTGGGGTTGCAGGAGTAGCTGCAGGGATTCCTATCCTCAGTCCCTGCAGAAGACGCAATGCCAATGTCTCGCGGACGTCCCGCCTGATATAGTGGGGTTTATACTACCGGTACTACGGCAACAGCTCACTCTCGACAACTTATGGCAGCATCCCTCATTTCCATCCCTGCCTCTCCTTTCGAATCTGTCAAGAAGGGATGTGTAGGTGAACCGCAGTAAAAGGAGCTTAGGCCTCTAAGGAGCCTCCATGGGACCCACTGTTTATCCGACCCACTGTTTATTCAGGCCCCCTCCTAATAGATCCGCATAGATGTGACCCAATCTGAGGTTGAAATGCGAAACAGCTGACGCGCTTCTTGGTGCATAGGCTGAGGCTACAGCAGGCAGCACTGAGCCACGCATGGTGGCAGAAGCTGGTGATGCTATGAGTCGTCGCGGAGCCGTCACGCCATTTGAATTGAAGTCCTCACTATATTCATGTGGTAAAGTATTTGTTTCGTTCCGATCGAAAATTAGATGAACATGTTACATATTTAGGCTTGGCATATCCGGCAGAAATCAGAAGGTCAGTCTAAACAGCTTTTCTGTCTGCATCACTACCAACACCATGATCATGTATAGTCATACCTCTCGGACTACATGGAATAACAAGCTTACGAACTTGATATGTGTTCGACGGATATCAGGTTGTGTGGTCGGACAACTGCCACAGCCGCAAATATTCAGTTGTTCATATATGTCTATATATCACCCACAGCGTGAGTGGTAGTTATTGCAGAAGCAGGAGGAGTAGTGGTGCGGGTGGCTGGTAAGTGCATTTCCTCGTACCTAGCTAGCAACCCACAACTCCCACCAAGAAGGAAAACTCAAACAAGGCACTATAAGCGGTTTGTCAAAAGTGGCTGACGCAGAGATCCTCCGGAAAATCCTATACCCTATAGTAGTTTCCATTTCTTTTCCATTACCCCTATATAACCCCTAATATACTATGATATACGAGGGCCAGGAATTTTTACATCTCTTGAAACATGAGAGCAGCCCAGTTTCCAGATGAAATTAGGGCCGGAATGGTCTTGACTGATGTTTACCTGGGGGGTTTAGGGTTTAGGGTTTACGGCCCAAGGGACACACATGCCATGCGGAGATATGAGGATTTTACAGGGATTCGTTTCAGGAGGGTATGGGGATCATTCAAGAGGACCTGCTACCTGCGTCGGTCTCAATGCACCTGCAAAGTGTGGCGCTGCAATGTGCTGCAGCACAAATTAACAACAACAATAAAATCCATGACAGTAGTAGAAACAAAAAAGCGTAGGGATAAGTGCAGCAACTCTCTAGCAAAGACAAGAATACTTGAAATACCTGTCAGCCGTACACCGCACACGGAGTCGGCAAGCTACCATTTTTTCGAGATTAGTCCACGACATGTACCGGCCCTTCGCCATGTCCAAAGAGGACAGAGCACTGACTGTTGGCCAATGGCAACTGTTTCGGCAGTGTTCACCGGGAGTAGGCCACGTGCACAAGCGGATTCTTCAGAGAAGCGCTCCAGTGTCCAAGAAGCCTTACAGACCTCAACAGTTCTTGGAACGAGCCTAAACCCAATCTCATGTATTTTTTCGCGCTCGCGCCTGGTACCTTCCAACCACTTTAAGGAAAGGAGTCCGGCTGCGACATGCTACGCTGACCAGGTTCCCATCTGCTCGGCCACGATACCATTGAGGAGCAAGTCTCATAGGGACGACAGACATTGCAAGAAGGGACGGGCTCACTGCTTCCCAAAGACCCCGTTTTGGGAGGGGTATGTATCAGATTCAAAGTTTCCGTACGAGACTCCAATAGCATCCAGCCTTTGCAATGCGGAGACACATGCGCGTCAAATCATTCAGTCATTGTATAATTCTTACATAAACACGCTGTGTCAGTCAAAGACAGGAGTGTTGTCCATCATTGTGCATTTTCTTGGCGCTTATAGCTACATTAGCTTTTCATATGCGGACCGTCTAAAGCTACATTTGTTTTTCAGCTGCGTCGGCTAACGTATGCAGTATGCATGACGAGGTACTTTTTCCCTGGCCACTCAACAGATCGTGATATCAGCGCTGCAGCCCTATGCTACTCTCGTAGATGCATCGCATGCGTACTGTATCCCGATGAGCAGACTTCCCTATCTACAGATGCCCATGCGTAAAGTACGAATGTGCCGACGTACATGGGTTGGCATTCGAGGGATATCAGAAAAAAAGAAGCAAAATCCCATCTAGGATTAGCTCATGTTCTCCTCTGCCAACGTGAAATGCGGCTCGCAGTGAGCAGAGCCGGCACAAGCGTGGATCTGTAGCAGGTGTGGCGCCCTGAACGTTTCATTGCTTGGTAGGAACGCGCCTAGGCAAACGCAAATCAGCTTACAAGTTCCAGAAATAGGTGCAGTGCATTTGAAATGCGGCGTTTGTTTCTACCGCGATCAGTTGTTCTGGACGTGCCTGCTGTGGCACAGGGACAAGATCATCATCAGCCGCACCTGCAAAAGGGCATCAGCCTGCGTGCTTCGTCAATGCATTGCAGTGTCCGGGGTTGTAGGATGCAATTTCGGCTATTCAATGCAATCCTGCTTCATCACAGGCATCATCGCCACTGCGGAGAACAGTATTCTCATCAACATCAGCATCATCATCAGAAGCACGATCATGATAATCACCATATTTTTTCAACATCGCTGGTTCCATCACAATCATCACCATCATCATTATCATCATCATCACCATCATGACCATCATCATCATCATCATCATCATCGCAATCATCACCTCTCAATACTGTATGTTCAGCAGCACCGCGTTTGTCTTGACGTTTGCCGGCAAGTTCCAGGGCATGATCGACTGGGCTCTGAGAATCTCTGAAGATCACTTCTACCCATGGGGTGGGCGGGTACTCAAGAAGGTGGATCTCTGTCCCTGATAGCATAAACAGGAGTAACGGAAGATTATGGGACTTTGCCTTTTGTATACGTCAGGATGATCTTGAGAAACTCCCGTTTTCTGACGGGTTGCTCATTCAGTTTTTGTTGCACCAGGAGCCTAGTCTCTGTTGTTTTGAGGTCTACCTTAACCCCAAAAGTATGTAAAATAATAGCCCTAAACCCATAATAACAGCCATTAAGGCAATTATTTTACATACTTTTGGGGTCCAGGTAGGCTAAAGCACGGTGATGGAGCCCTTAGCCGAAATGGGCTCACACCTTGACTGAAAGTTTTTTTCTTCCCCACAAAGAAAATTCCCGACATTGCAAGGGGAGGTTACAAAATTGTGTTGTGGTTGCTTATGTGGTGGCTTCCTGTACCTGTGGTCCTTGTGCTAGGGACTATTTGTTTTTCTTGTTCTTGGCCGGGGTTGGGGTATTGCCTCAAAACCTAATAAACAAATACGGACAAATACGGAGCATCATGCAGATCTGGACTCCGTGCTGTATGATAGCCATTTTTTACCGGTGTCTTTTGGGGGGTTACATGTTTTCAGGTGACATGTCTAAGATTTCTCTATAGCATCGTAGGAGGTTAAACGGGGCGTATGGATATGAATAGTGTTTGCGCATGTGACTTTGGCCATTCGAATGAGGGCATTGGGCCTGTACTCCAGGATTATGGAGACGAGAGTGCTGTGATCGCCCCAATGAGCTCAAAGCCTCTTGAAGAAACTCCCGTACACTAGAAATCCAGATAGCCCAATGTAGGTAATGTTACAGACTTTAGGGCCCCACGTAGCCCTAAACCCTATTATAAACCCTAGGGATTTCTGGAGATAGGACCTCTTTGGCCCAGCTGGAGCTCCCAAGTCCCAATAATTAGGTCCCTTTTTTGAGGCGAGACAGAGGGATCTATAGGGTTCAGGGTTAAGGAGCCCTAAGGGTCCAAGTACACAATAATTCGGTACTGTGGATTTGAGCAATAGTAATTGTAGTGCAGGTTTTGGGCACGCATCCGATTTTGAGGCCTTGGACCCTTAGGACTAGCTTGCAAGCGAACACCCACAAACCCCAAACTCCCGTTGTACACGTTACAAAGATGTTTTACCAGAAGCCTTTCCTGCTCGACGTGCTCCCAGCATAATTCCCCGCATACGAACTCCCCGTTCAATTTTAATAACCCTCAAGGTCCCAGACGCACACATGAGGGAAACCCCAAACCCCTAAGCCAAAGCCCCCTAGCCCCAACACCCACCCCTAAACCATAAACCTGTAAACCCTGAACCCTCACTGTACTCCACGGAAGCCAATCAGGGCCTCGGGTTGCAGTTCCGCCCGTGGCGCTTCCCGCCGGCTCGTTCGGGACGCCCTCGGCTAGCGCTCCGGCTGCGAGTTGGCGTTCGCCGAATTGAGTTTAGGGTTTATGGTTTAGGGTATTCTATTTGGGGATACTATGGTACCCATTATATAATGGAGAATCAAATGGAAAAGAAAATGGAAAATGACATGGAAACTGGGATTATATAGGTGTTATTTGTGTAGTATTTTATGTGGGGATAGTATAGTACCCAATATAGAGTAAGATTATATCCTCCTTTGGGGGTATAGTATTTTATATAAGGGATATTATCTTACTGGGTTCAACCACCAAGAAAAGCTACTCAATTGGGTTTGAGGTTCAGGGGTTTAGGATTTAGGGTGTCCTTGACACTTGATTCAAGGATCTTGTAGGTCTATAAGAAAGATGTAGATGTTTTTGAGATGGCCCTTTTGGGAGCTAGAATTTTGATCAACTGCCGCATGAAGTGGGGAAACATGGCAAATTGAATGGAAAGTGTTTAATAGGTTTGTAGGGGTTGTATTATGTTACGGACTCAACCAACAATGGAGAATCAAATGAAAGACGATGAGCATCCGGGTTGTGGGGTCGGGGCTTAGTGCCTGGGCTCGATAGTGCAGATGTTTCAGGGCTCGGAGTTTAGAGCTTCCTTTAGGTTGTGAGACTCATAGCTCAGGAAAATTTGGGGCTGTAAGAAAATGATGACTGCATGATGAGCCTAATTAGGCCTTATAGCCCAAGGGTGTCAGTGCCCAAATAATGCAGTATAAGGGCCGAACGATTATGATCTGAACGGTATTTGTGACCCAAAGATTTAGATACTTGGGCCCTTTGGGTTGCATATAAGGATGAACATTGGGTGTCATAAGTTGAGACTACATGAATCTTGCTACTCAGAACCTGGCATATCCAGGATCTACAATCTCGGGCTGGAGGTAGGACGTCTAGGGTTTGAAGGTCAGTGGTTGAAGATTTCGAAGTCTAGAGTAAGTCTATTGTTTTTGAGTTTGCAGTCTGATGAGCTTGCCGGGGTTTCCATTTTTAGGTTTGCTGCATTTTCCAGCCAGAGCTTCACCCTAAAGAAACGCAAGTCAGAAGGGAAGGTTGCAGGTGCAATGTTTGCGGACACAGTATTCATAGGCACACGCTGGCCCTAGATGCGAATTGGGAAAGGCATACGTCGTGATGGCACAGAGATATGATATGGTAAAATTGAACCTGGAACCTGTCCCAAAAAGCTGCCATAAAACCTTCGGGGATCCTGTGTGTAATTAGCTGACGCAACCCTAAAACTCTTCACCCTATGCCACAAATCGGAAGCCTTAAACCACAATACTGGAGCTCTAAAGCACTCAGCCTCTCAAGCCATAGCCCTAACCCTTGAAGATCAAAACCTGAAGCCCTTCATCTCGTCTTCCTAGTGAAGCCTAACCCACCCCCCACCTTTCATCAACATTGTCAGTCATACCGTTATGTTCGTTGGGTTCGGTTTCATTATCAGAGGAGGCTTACTAGTTGTTACTTGTAGTAGGGAATAAAGGAGTATAGTCCCTATATAATATGATATTCCCTCTTTCCCCACTAACCTCCACTAAGGAGAGGAAGTAAGGCATCTTGCTCACAGGTCCTCGGGTTTGCGCGACCCCTCGGAGCGGGGCCGTGCTTACGCCCTCCGCCAGCGCTGTGGCTGAATCAGCTAGGGTTTAGGGTTTAGGGTTTAGGGAGGGTTTAGGTGATCCCATGACCCTTCTGATGCCAGAATCCCCTGTTGCCAATATAGTTGTAAGCACATGAAGTTTCCCTGTAAGGTACACCCTCTCCCCATGAAAGACACGGCCCCGTCATTCAGCTATGGTCATTCCTTGGAGGGTGGGGTATACATTCATGTGCATGCGCCTATCTCCATATATATATATATTTATTCATAGAGCTGTATATATTTTTATGTACATATGCGTATAAGGCCTAAAGTCTCCCAACAGACTACGCGCACCAAGCATGGCCCAATTCAAACTGCGTGTGTTCCACCAAGTGCTCAAGTACTCGGTTTAGGGTTTGCTCTCCAGCTGTCCTCCATTATAGCCTGAGCACCCACTCCTAAGGATCCTGAAGCCCATATTCAAACGTGCCCAAAAGGATCATGGAGTTGGACTCCCAGGCTTCATCCAGGCAGACTGAGTATAGTACCCCATATTCAGAAAGATAGCAACGCTAAACGCTCAACTAGCTACCGTCCCTAAGTGCTTCAAAAATCCCTCCACCCCTAAGTAATTAACCCCCTACAAACCTGCAATTGCAAAACTTCCATGCAATGCTCATCACCCCCTCCCCCCCCACCAACCCCCCCCCCAAGCCCAAAGCCCAAACCAGGCCCTCGACCTTCCCCGATGGGAACGCCCCCAACGGCGGCCATGTTCACCACGCCCGCCGCCAGCTCTCCGGCAGAATCCCCAAATGTGAGTCCCAACTCCTTCCCAACCGATAGCAAAATCCGATAGCCCCCAACAAATTAGAATAATGGGGATATGTGGAGGATATATGGGGGGAATATAGGGGTTCTATAGGGATTATATAGGGGTTATATTGGGGATATAGGGGCAATACAATTGGCATATTTGGGGGCGCTATGTAGGCTTCTTCCACTTTGTGACCAGCATTTTGGGCAGAGCGCAGAGGGGCAGGTTGCAGCTTCAGAGTTTTTTCAGATTCGTGGCAGAGAGCTGAAGATCCATGGTGCAAGAGGTCCTAGGGTCCTAGAAGCTACTATTATGGTGGGTTATATAGGGACTACTAGAAGGGTCTTGAAGCTGAGTTGCACCTAAAACTAATTCCAAAGTCCTGACTGGAAGTTGTTGGAAGAACTGGCATTGCTCTAGTCGCAATCATAGCAATATTGAGAGAAGGAATCCCCACAACTTGGACATGCCCTGCGGGGCACATGATTTTTTGAGAGTTGCTGAAGACTCCGGGGTGCGCCAGGTCCCCGGGTGGCCTCCGTGTCGGCACCCGGGACCCCCGCCTTTACGATGCCCTCAGCGAGCCGTTTGTCCAAGTTGGAAACTCCATTTTAGAGGACAGCGTCCAAAATGGGCGATGTTTTAGGCGAGTTCCCATTGGCTTAGGGAGTGCGAGGGACCGCTGTGGTCTCTGGTTTCTCGGAGTTAGACAGGGGGCAGTTACGCATATAGGGATCACACGCGACTTTGTGTCCGGGTTCCAGCACCTAGGAGCGCCCTTGCAAGACCCCGCGAAGGGTTTTCAAATGTCCTGAGAGGTTAATATGAGCAGTGGGCGATGGGCTTTTAAGTGATCGCGTAGGATTCATTTGTTTTTAGGCATGATCATTTGTCACAGGTGATCTCTTTTAATGAGGTCCTGGCTTCGTTGGACACATAGGCTGGTCCTGATGAATGATATGGAAAAGGGGGCATGATATTCATGTTTTTGTAAAGTCGTCATCATGATCACCTGTTGGTCGTCTCTCTGGCTTAACTGGGGTATCGGCTTGATAAGGGACATTTCCCAATATCGGCTTGAAGTTCGTTTGCCCAGAGCATCGCATTTCTTCTGGTATAGAGTAGTAAAGGCGGTGCAAGATTCCGTCCACACTAGAACTACAAACGATACTCCACCGCATGAAATTGTTGGAGTGCAGGCCTCAACCATCAGCGTCCAGTTTCAGAGATACTGTATACAAACCCAGTGTCCATGCCATCTTCAAGTTTTTTTTTCGCCAACTGGTTCTCCGTCATCCCCTGCTTTCATTACATGTTACCTTTTGGTTTCCGTTTATCCCTATACGAGCCCTACATAAGCCCCTGTAAAGGAACCGCGAGGAGAGGCGGGCTTAATAGCAGTAGAAGCAAAAGCCTAAACCCTAACCCCTACATTCCCGATACCCCTCCCCCCAGTTTCCATTTTTTGCCCGTGCTCTTTTCCATGTGGTTCTCCACTATTGGGAGAATATCCATTTACATATATATATATATGTATATATATATATATATCGGGTCCACCCCCCACATGATATAGAGTATTATTGACCTGCCCTCCCATGGTCTGGGTTTGGCAGTTTAATATAAAGGTTCAGATAAGGTTTATAGGTTTTGAGTGTTTATAGAGAATGTCTATAAGGCTCACAGCAGGTCTGCAGAGGGTTCATTAATTTCAGAGCAGGTTGTTATAGATTCAAGCTGAGGGCTTGCGAGAGGGCTTACGAAGGTTTGATTTAGTTTTATACGCTCATGTAGAGAGCTTATATACTTTTAGAATGTTCACAGGGGTTTCATAGATGGTTGAGACCAGGTTAAGTAACGGTTTCATAGAGTTTTATTGGAGGCTTATAAAGGTACCCCGGCCCTATGGTCCTGTGGTCCTTTATGGTTCTTGCGGATTACAGACATGGTCCATTCCCATGCAGATGGGGACTATGCCGTTGGGTTGGGGGAGGGGGGGAACTGAGAACGAGGAGGGGACGCACGTAGTCCTTAGATACCCTTGATAACCCTGAATGATAACTTATATACATACCAAAAAAACAAAACTATTACAAAAAAGTAATTTCCATTTTCTTTTCCATAATCATTACCCCTACAGCCCTGAACAGGTAGGGTCTAAGCCCGGACCCCCAAACCCTAATCCCCAAATCCTGAACCTTAAATCCTACCCTGAACTCTAAACCGTAAATCCTAAACCCTATACCCTAAACCCTATACCCTATACCCTAAACCCGAAACCCTATACCCTAAACCTTAAACCCTTGACTCTAAGCCCTTGATGGAATTGACGCTGAGGTGGCCGTTCAACTCCAGCCTGCAGCTCAGAGCCTTTGGCGGAAAGCCTCAGCTGCTTAGGGTTTATAGGGTTTATTAGGGTTTATTAGGGTTTATTAGGGTTTATTAGGGTTTATTAGGGTTTATTGGGGTTTATTGGGGTTTATAGGGTTTATAAGGTTTATAGGGTTTATAGGGTTTATAGGGTTTATTAGGGTTTATTGGTGCTTATTGGGGTTTATAGGATTTACAGGGTTTATAGGGTTTAGGGCTTAGGGTTTAGGGTTTGGGCTTTAATTATTAATTGAAATTCCCTGAAAAAACACAGGGCTCCGGAGAATTTACGCCAAACCCCATAGAGTTCCCGGGGCCTCCCTATACGGCTTCTGCTTGCGGATCTTGATAGAAGTCCGAACCAAAGGCGTAACAGACCCCCAAGGCAACTTCGGTGGAGGATCAACCCACAACCTCATAGTCAACCCTCTCCACCCCAGATAGCAACTTTTCCTATTTGGGAGGTTCCATTACCAAGGGGAGTTGAAGACAAAGAAGGGCCCAGCTTCAGGGCAGAACGGAGAGACACAGGATGCCTGAATCGAAATGGGCCTTATCCAATTTTCAACATCGCCCTATAGAGAGAGTCTTGCAATCCCAAATGATTCGGACAAGGGTTTGGGTTGCTTGGCGCAGCAGCGGTCTCTTGTGAAGTCGTCATGGCTTAAGAGTTGATGGAAGGGTGTTTTGATTCACCTTGAAGGCATAACCCTAAACCCTTAACCCTAAACCCAATGGGAGGGTTGCTCTCCAAATGCTGAAGGTGGTGGAGTCTTGCTTTGCTTTGTATAGGTTCAGGAGCTTTTTTGCGCCAGACCCCAAAGCTTTGATCCCATTTTGATTTCCATTCCCTGCATATCCCTATATGATCCCCTATAATCGCATAAGGTTGGAAAACTCTGTTCAAGTTTTCCAGGTAGGTGCCCTTGGAGGCTCTCAGGTCATTTCAGAGCTCTGCCCTTGCAAGCCTGGTTAAGGTAGGGCTTAGGGTATCACATCGGCCTTGACCAACACAGGGTCCCCTTGATTTACACTAAGCCTTACCCAACTCCAGATGCTAGAGCCCTTAGTCCAAACACACCCGGCAGGGGGCCCTTAATGCTTCCACAAGTCTTTTTTTGGATGAAAAACAGCCACCGAACTGAATCACCTGCATCCCCTCGCATGTCAGATCGTGTATGGATTTGAAGGTTGGCGGGATGTCCGTTTTGGTGACACCGCGCACTGGTGCCTTGGACTGAACTTGAGTTAACTACTTGAGACATCTTACCGGTCAAGCACCCAGCCGTAAGTCGCGCTCAGGTTTAGGGGTCAGGTTTCTTGAGCTGATGATGCCTTGTAGCCCCAGAGAACTGACGAGACCTTGCAGGTGAGAATTATGAACTACTCTAGCATATTGGGGTTATACTGCTATTCTGGGGAAAATAAAATGAAAACTACTATAGTATGTTGGGGTTCTTTTGGGATAGGGAAGCTGAAAGATCTTCCATCCAGCCGCGCGTTCTTTCATTTCAAGCGATGCCGTAGCGCCGTAGCGTTTCAGAGGACTGCTTCGGATGCCCCGGCTGGCCGTTTGTTCGGGTGGCGCCCAACCTAGGTCTTCCACTTGCCTTTCCATTCCCTAAGCCTCAAAATAGCCCAAAAGCCTTACATAGTATGGTCTTTGGGCCCAAAAGCCTTATGTTATGAGTCCTTAGAGCCTAAGAGATTGAGAGTAGGTCATTATAACCCCAATGCTTCATGGAGCCTGTGGATCACTTCTGAAACCGCTGCTGACACCAGTATGGGGAGGCATCCAACTTTGGGATTATTGCAGTGTAAAGTTCCTCTGGGGACAGGAAGTCCGCTTTAGCTATTTACATACATGTATAATCATGTGTATATATATATATATGTGTATGTCGTCCCCCTTAAGCAGATAGAATATGGAGTACATGGGGATCTTATTATAAGATACCCAAAGCCATATTCGATCTGCCTCAGGGGACTGTATGCCCTCCCTGAATAGTATACAGCTCCCCACACCCAACTAGTATTAGATGTTCCCCATAGGAAGGTTTGTATGTTTTGGGGGACATGTTTATCTTACAGGATGCGATGTGTTGAATGCTCGACGGACGATGGCGACGGTCTTGTAGCTGGCCGACTTCGCGGAAGACCCTAAGGAGACCCAGCCCAGAGGGTCCATGTACCCAATAATTAGGTACTTGGGGATATTGGTGATGGCAATCATAGTACAGGTTTTGGGTAAGTATATGATTATTGGGTACTTGGATCCTTAGGGCAGTGTGTTTATGACCCTTTTTCCAGGCGAAAGCTACACCTCCGACGTAGGCCTCTTTTAGCAGGGCAGGAGTTTGTATGCGGCCCTTCTAGGGGTTTCGAGTGACTTTGAGGCATGGTGGCATCCATATGCATTGCTGTTCTTAATCATAACTTGATTTTCGCTAGCGCCATAAGATCAAGGCACACTTAAATGTGATAATCCAATTGAGAATCCCAAAGCTCGACATTACCATCCCTACAGGTGTGCTATGTCAGGATAGGATGCGATTACTTTCAAGATTATGTACTAATTAAACACATAGATTGGCACTATACTAGCAGACTAACAGAGGAACGGCCATCAGTGTCCCCGCAACAAGTGTTCCTTTTCCAGATTGGATGTTCCTGACATGGGAAAAGCTCCCTGTAGTACGTTCTCAAGGCCGATCAATCTGAATGGCCCTTCACAACATCCCAGGTCCTCGTCGTTCAAATCTTCATGTTCAAAAGCGCCGCTTCAGTCCCCTGAATTTTGGGCAGTACATCCATGGTTCCCCGGATGAGGTCCGGGCGGATTTGCGGCCGTCCCAACATCCTCGCCCCGCATGTGCCTCACTTCTGGGCAATCAACGCCAGTGCGACACCCAGAGATGTTCTAAGAATCTAGGGCAGACAATACATTGCTGTCAGCTTTGACTCTTGAGGTCTGTCTCTTGATCTTGGCATGCTTTGCTCCAGACTGCTGGTCTTTTCAGAAAGAATATGAAAGAGTAAGGGTCTCTAGCTCTCGCAGTAGGGGCAGCGCCCAGGACGACATGGACGTCCTGGGCCGAGAATCGCATTAAGAAATAATGTATTACCCTATATTCCGTTATCCCTATTATAGTAGCTCCATCTTCTTTTCCATTATCCCATTTACAATCCCAATATATACCATATTATACAATAGTAGTTTCCATTACCAACAGTCCTCAGCCAAAATTCCCCCAGCGCAAAGCCCAGATTGCGATACCCTGAAACAGAAGTTTTAACAGCCTCAGGTCAGAGGCCTGAGTAAGTACTGGTGCTCCCAGGCGGAGCGGTTGAAATGCCTCAGGTGAAGCCATGACCTTGCAATTATGGGGCTACTTGCATTCGGAAATCTACAAAAACTACGGAGATTCTTAAAAGGAGCCTTGGTCTGGGGGTGGAATAGAGAGCCGAGCCAAGTCCATTATGCCCATGACTTCAGGCCTTGAACCACAAAGGCCATAGTACCCGCAAAGCCATTCAAACCGCCGCCATAACTGTAGCAAACACACATCCCGCCTTCCTGCTCAGGTGCTGCCGGGAGGTAGCGTCAAGGTGGCGTCCGCTATGGTCTCAAGTCTTCTCCTCAGTCAAGGGACTGTCTTTGTTGGTGCATGTACACTCACGCGGTTTTGCAGGGGTTCATGGTCCTCGGACGCAGGGACAAAGAGTCGGGGTGGGGTATGTGACTCGAAAGGAAAACTTTTTCCATGTTCTCAGAGTTTGGAAGCCCACCCAAAGTGGGCTGCGTGGTCGTGTTGCCTATGATCTCCCTTGTG
The DNA here is from genome assembly GCA_905231905.1 of Symbiodinium pilosum. Taxonomy (NCBI): domain Eukaryota; class Dinophyceae; order Suessiales; family Symbiodiniaceae; genus Symbiodinium; species Symbiodinium pilosum. The sequence continues at coordinate 19,370 of CAJNIZ010020213.1, read as the reverse complement.
AAACCCCAGCTTACATTTCCTGATTGATTTTCTTGTCCACTTGCTTCTCCATTATTGATAACATGATGGAAATATTCAGCTTAGATCCTAAAATGCGCTGGTGTCCGTTTTCTTTCAAGAATTCAAGGGCCTTCCGGATGAGCACAGACTTTCTGACGCAATTCCTGTCTTGGGCAGTTGCAACTGAAGGCAGGAAACCAAATCGCCCCTGAGCTTCGAGGCAACAAGGTTCGAAATCCGTAGAACCTGGGGAAGCAACAAGTCTGAAAGACACAACTCCAAAGCTGAGGCCCCCAGAAGGAAAAGAGAGCAGCATGGGGCTCATAAACTATTATTCGAGCTTAGGGTTTAGGCGTTAGATGACCCTATTAACAGCTCTTGGAGATGGCGACCTGTAGCCACTCAAGGACGGCTGGCAGACTGACACTTCGCGTATTTCCAAAACAGGGATTGCCTATCCTAAGCCCTAAACTACCGCAAAAGATCTAATCCACCTGGCAGGGCCTCGGCTCTCCCCCGGGAATCTGGTACCTTTGTACATACACGCATGCATGCGCATGCATACCTATACCTATATACAGACATTTGTGGCTCTTCTCCAAGACAAGCCCCAGAAGTCTCTAGAAAGGGACCTGATTTTGAGGGAAACCCATTTACTCCTTCGTCGCGGAGCAGGTGGCCAGCTAAATCTCTCCAGGAGCCTCTCCGCAACTCATTCGCATGGCTCGAAAAGTGGTTATAAGTTATGAGGATGAAGGAGAGCCTGCGTAACCAATGTTCTGTGGTTGAAGGCCGTTGACAAAGGTAGTTAGGTCTGAGAAATGTTTCTGGGAGGTGTGAGTTCAATGTTTTGGAGTTTTGGGGAGGTTTGAGGGTGCTGATTTTTTCTCGCCGCGGCTTTCGGATCTTTCGGATTCATAGGGTTGGGGCGTCAAGAACCCGATCCCACTAAAGGCCGACTAGCATTGAGATGTATGTATGTATGTAGTCGGACTGCACCTTTGCGTGTTCTTCAGTGTTCCTGATATCTCCTTTGCGGCCTCTGCACCGGCAGGTAGTTCGACGGCCTCAGAAAGTTCAAGCACGGCACGTATCCATACGCATGTCGAGAAGAGCTTTGGGGTCTCGAGCAGTGCTTTCCATCCATTCATCACTTATATTCATCCACTCGTTGATTCAACAAAACCTGTGCGCGCTGGCGGGCACTCGATCGGAGACCTAAACCCTAAACCCTAAAACATAAATAGTAGTTTCCATTTTCTTTTCCTTTATCCCAATATAACCCCCATAAAACAGTATTATTTTAATGATGATACCTTAAATACTAGCTAACGGCAAAGACATCGCCGCAGCAACTACGATCTCAGCAGAGAGCTGCTGAAGCTGAGAAACTCCGGAACTCTGGGAAAAGCTTTGTATTATCATTAAAAATATTAGGGTTATATGGGATAATGGAAAAGAAAATGGAAACTATAGGGACTATAGGGTCATATAGGGATTATACGGTATATCTTCGGGTTATATGGGATAACGGGAAATAAAATGGAAACTACTATTTAAGGTTTGGGGTTTAGGGTTTAGGTCTCCTTTCAGACATGTCAGGAGCTTTGGAAATCTGAAGCAGTTTGGAGGCTTCCCAAAATTAGGGGTACCCTCATTTTGGGGTCCCAATAGTAAGGATAATAATATTTCTGGGTTTAATTGGGGTCCCCCTGTTTTTGGGAAACTACCATTTGGGGACGTCAGAATTTGCTCGTATTCCTACCACGAAACTCAGCAAATGTGCAAGTTCCCTTATAGTGCGGCACAAACAAAGCATGCGCAGTCCGCAATGTGGCCAAAACCTGTGCTTGGTGGACCTCTCATACAGAAAATCACTAGGTATCTAGTTGCAACTGGGCTTGAATTTTCATGTTGAATGACATAGAATCCCGACAACTGCTGCTGCTGCTGCTGCTGCTGCTGCTTGACGCAAGCCCAAGTCAAATCCCTTGCAGTGACAGGAGGGATTCTCGTAGTCGGCCCTGTATGTGGTTGTAATCCCCTCCTGTCAGTAGCAACACCCTCCCGAATCCTTCGATGGCAAACCATCCCCTGTTATATAATGTACTGGTAATTACTGTGTTGCCCATGCTTAAGGATGGCCTGGTTGCCACAAGCGGAGGGGATAATACCTAGGACAAAGCACCTCCACCATTTCCTACGTGGCCCAAGGCAGCAATGATGCTGCTGAGGATGTTGCAGTTTCGCAAAATGATCACCCAATAACCCTTAAGTAAGGACCGCCCAGAATCCCCCTTTTATTTTTACATATCCCTTGCGGTCCCTACGACCCCCCTTTGCCCCCCCAGAGGAACACACCACATGAAGCCCGCAATTTCAGGAACCATCCCTGATGTTTCCTACATAACCTCCTACACCAACCTTCATGAAGCCTGCTATTGTCCCTACACTGTCCAGCTTGGCCAACAACTGAGGCAGGAAACGGGCTGCCTGCTTCTGCACCTTCCACTGCGTACCCAACCCCAGCGCACGCCTGAGATGGAGGGTCCAAAGTTTGCTTCCGGCTTCTTAGACCCTAAACCCTGATCCCTAAACCCTATATAACTCCATTATAGTAGTTTCCACTTTCCATTATTTCAATATGCCCCCAATATAACCTGAATGCCTAAACTTTTGGGATTCAGGGTTGAGGGTTTGGGGATTGAGTGCTCAGGGATGATACCCATTGGGATAATATGTAATATTAGAGTTATATTGGGGTTATATGGGAGAATGGAAAAGAAAATGGAAACTATAGGGATTATAGGGTTATATAGGGATTATAAGGTATATCTTGGGGTTATATTGGGATAACGGGAAATAAAATGGAAACTACTATTTAGGGTTTGGGGTTTAGGAAGGAGACGTTTGGCCATTTGGGCAAAACCCGCAGCCTAAAGACCACTGCAAACCCCAAAACCTTGGGTACTGCCCCCACCCAGTAACAGTCTATATTAGGGGTTCTAGTAAGGGCTAGATATATCCATAGTGTAATTATTATCCAACTGTTTCGGAGTGGCGGCAGTACCCAACCTAAACCCAAAAAAACAGAAGTGGGGTTAGACACAATGGACACTGGGATGCTATGGGGAATTTATGGGGATTTGGGTTTCCATTGCCAATACCTAAACTCAAAACCCCAAAACCCTAAATCCTAAACCTAGAACCCTAGACACCAAACCTAATACCGAAGAGACCTACGCGAAGAGACCTACGCGAAGGTGTCCAAAGCCTCCGAGTCGTCAGCTTGGTCTTCGCCGCTGCAAGCCGTCCGCGAAGAGCGCAAGACGGCCCGGTACAAAGAAACAATGAGGTTTTAGGGTTTTGGGGGTTTAGAGCTTTAGGGTGCAGGGCTTTGAAAGTTTAGTGTTTAAAGTTTAGTGGCTTTAGGATTAAAGCGCGGGTGAGCTACGAAGAAGGACTTGGGGGGCTACCCCAAGAAGGGCCGGCGGTAGGGGTTTGGGCACAGCACATCTTGTGAGAGTAGGGCATTCCCACATGGGGTCCTTCAAATCTCGGCCTCACACACCTGGGCCTAACGTGTATATACCCTCACGAGCCAGCTCGGTCTACTTAATATAGGCACTATCTAGGGATTCTATTCCCGCACTCCTTACTAAGAGCCAGTAAGCTTAGGTAGTCGAAGCCTTAGGGTTTCCATGCGTTCAGACCCCTCAGGGTCCAAAGTACCCAATAATCATATACTTTCCCAAAACCTGTACTGCAATTACTAGTACCAAGATCCCAAGTACCTAATTATTGGGTACATGGACCCTTAGGGGACAAGCCCTCAAACAAAAAACAGAGTTCAAGCTTTCAGGGTCACAGGACTTTTGTCGTAGCCTTCTCCTGGTGGCCAAATGTAGGCGCGTGATGAACAAACCCCCCTCCCTTTAAGGGCCTGAATATAAGGATCCATATGATAATCCCTAGTAGGGAGGGGGGTTTATAATACGGGGTCTACATTACCGTTGATGATGCAAAGCTCTTCAGGTCGGGGCGCCCTTCGACATGCCACGGAAATCAGTCAGGTCAAGGCTCGCGGTGGTTGAGCTGCAGTGGGCTAAGGGATTTACCCTAAGGGTCCATGCACCCAATAATTAGGTATTTGAGATTTTGGTACTAGTCATCGTAGTGCAGGTTTTGGGAAAGTATATGATTATTGGACACTTGGACCCTGATGCTGGCCATGTTCTACCCCAAACGCTAGGAGGCATCTAGGAGCCTGTGGGCAAACTCTCAATCCCTAGCCCTGGACTCAATCAACGCTCAATGATAGCTGCAGGTACAGCGGATGGGACACGCTGAACCGTCATCTTATTCCCCGTACAAGGCCGGCCCATGTCTGGCGCATTTCTCTTGATGTGGCCTACTATAGCACAAAAACATGGTGTAACAGCTGCTTTCTTTTTTTTCCAGGGTGCTAAGGCAGGCTGAGCCGATAGGGTTTAGGAGAAGCTATGCTAGATTTCGTCTCTTTGAAGATAGCAAGTGCGCTTCTACAACTGGAGGGAATCCCCCCAATCCCTTGGAACTTTCTTCCTAAGGAGTGTTCTCGGCTGGGTAAGGGAAGTCCTAGGTTACAACCAGTAAAGCTCCTATAGACTCTCATTGTCACCATTATACACATGTGAGCAGTTGTATTTATTTACGCGAGAGGCTAGAAGACTAGGTGCGTTGGCATTTTTGCATCTGGGTTCAGCGTTCCCTTGGGAACTAGATAGTGGCCGTGGATTGAACGAGATAGGCCGCAGCTTCCTGTGCAATGAGAGCCCCGTACATCGTCCAACATGGGGGACGAGATCAGGCAGTTTTGTCAAGGTACGATACAAGATTAGCTCTCAGGCGAACGAGATGAGGCGCCGTGGCTTCAAATGCCGCATAAGGCCCAGGTAATAAATAAAAGCCGGCGATCACATATATGTATATATACATATGTCTGGGCTAAACACTGGTGTTTCGCAATATACTTACCTGATTAGGTTCTGGGGGCAGCAAGGCATCCTGGGTCTCTGCATCCCGGAAACTGCTTGTGAGGCCGCGGCCCTCGCAGCACTCAGGAGGACTTCTGCTTGTTTGGGTTGGGTGTTTCCAGAAGTAAGGGTTCTCCTTCGAGGGATCCCTGTGTTATTCAGGATCATACTCAAGTTGGGGGTATATAAGGGAGACTCACACTCATGTGGATTTGAAGGTAATGGGTTGGCAGGCAACCTTGATTTGTTCCTTTAAGGTTTGTAGGACATTTGGATTGGCAGAATGATTGCTTTTGATCGGTTCGGGTTTAGCATTGAGGGTTCAGGGTTTCGGGTCCAGAATTTAGGGCTGGGGTTCTATGTTCTGGGGGCTGGGTCTTCCATGTATGGCAGCGGGTTTTGGGTTAGGGAACCATTTTGTAGTCTGTTATTACTTCTTCTCACAACTCTGAGGTTTACAGATGCCAGGTATGCGCGCCTGCGTTTTTGTGTGCACCCAAACATATACTCAACATATATGCACTACACGTATATACCAGCGCCGGTGTTGTACTGCGACTTCCAATATCATTCGATGTGTGTTTACTTGTAAAAGGTAATCAGCGATAACGAACCTGGGAGAGCCAATCTTATTCACCCTGATCACAGCCCATGTCCCGTGCCTAGGTAAGACATGCCGACTTTTGCCATGAATAAAAGAGGTTGTGAGGACATATGCAGGATCACAGAGTGACACGAAAAAGGGCAGCTTGTCAGGATCGCTGCCTGCTGCTCCCGAAGTAAAGGATGAGATCCTTCCAGGTGGGGCATGCTCACACTGGCTGATCCCTTTTGTGGCGCTCGGGGGTAAGAGAGATAAGATAAGATAGGGCTCTAAAGGCATATGCAGGAGCTATTGTGGCTGTGGGTTTTTTATATAGGACTCTCAAAATTATGGGTCTGTTCCCTGGGTGCTAGAACAATCATTCCAGCATTCGGGGGAGTATTTACGGAGAGGTTTTTGTTTCAAAGTACCTAAACACCCCAAAGTATGTAAAATAATGGCCCTAAACCCATGATAGCCATAAAGGCCATTATTCTTACATACTTTTGGGGTCCAGGTAGCACTCAGCTCAGCAGGCATTTGGCATTGGGAGCTCTGTAAGGAGGCAAAAGGATATGGGGCTTGGGGGCGGGCTTGGGGAGGTGAGATGTATATACTGGGGTTATATAGGGATAATGGAAAAGAAAATGGAAACTACTAGATTATAATAAGGTATGTTTTTCGGGTTATGGCCCCCCTTAGGTAGATAGAATATGGGATATATGGGGATCTGATTATAATGTGCCCAAAACCATATTCTATCTACTTAAGGGGGACTAGATGCTACAGACTCTTAAGGAAGCCCCAGAAAAGCCATCTTGCTGTTGGACCTCGCTGGCCCAAACCGGCTACCTGCAGCTTCTGTTTGTGACAACATGGCCCGCAAAACTACCTAGACCTGGCTCCAAATCCCCAAGCCTGGAGACAATGACGGAAGGTTCTGAAGCCTAGCAAACAAGTCACATTCCACCAGCACGTCCAGATCCTAGCTGCAGTCAGAGCATGTAACAAAATTATCAGAAGGCACCAGCTGCACTGGGACGCAACGATGTTTGAACACGCTGTGAAGCAGGTGAGGGAAAAGTCACCGGCAAGAAGCCTGGGACTCGTCCTGTGCAAGGTTGACTGTGTGTGCCTCATGGTAAAGGGTTTTGTCGTCGTGAGAGGCGACCTTTGTGCCTTTACAATATTCTGAATTATTAGCTAATACGATGACACTTATCATGGCTTGGCAGCTACTGCTATTATTGCTACTAGTGAGTTCCAATGTATTCAGCTTTGAGACCGGCAAGTTCTAGCTCACAGACCCATACCTTGCTCTGTCTCAGCACTTCAGGCGTTACCTGGACAAGCATCCTAACGCGGTTTAGGGTTTAGGGCCCCTCCAAATTGGGGCTTTGAGCTTCAGGCAGCTGCATACTATTTACATACATAGAGATGTCTTGTCTTATGTATATGAACTGCTGTCAGCACCCATGGTGCGCCAAGTGGACGAAGGGTCATTCAAGTGGTCAAATCTAATCGCTTGTGTATCCACTATTGCAGTCCCATGCCCTGGCATATTTAGTAGAACCCAATATTACACAATATAGCCGACTATATGCCTCGCATGCGCATTCCTTCTGTGAGCACTTGCTGGTCATAATAATTCTGCTAATAACAATAAGAAACTGTATCTTAATTGTGAGCATAGCGATAAAAGCCATTATCTTATTTCGGACAATAACAAAAACAACCAGAATCTCACTTCTCACTTAAACTTACAAAAATTGTGACCAAGTCTGGGGTACTCATTTTCTGAGCCTTCGAATTGAGTTGCGGATCCGGCAGGAAGTTGCATAGCACCGGTCCAGATCTCGGGTTTCTATTCGAATATGCGTCCTAGATCCGAGCCTGCCATTCGGGGATCAACTGGTTAGGATAATTCCCCTCATGCCCAAAGCGTTGGGTTTGGGCTGAGGGTCTTTGTCGCCTTGACAGCTATGGGCCTTTGTTTCGGTGCCTGCTGTTCATACAGCGCTTCGTTTTGAGGATGCAAACTGGCAAAAGCTGCCACGCATCCGAAGCCGCCTAGATAAACCGATGATGCTGGTATTCGTTGCGTTCCTAACTGCTTTTCGTTCCATGCTGCCCTCAACCCCATACATGTACACATATCTATGTGTGTATGTATATGTATATATGGATATATATATATACATATACATGTATTGAGAGAGAGAGATGTGTGTACAGATGGACAAGGGCCCTACTTTCTTTGTGGACCACTACGTTGGTAAGCATGTTGACGTGACCTGTGCCCTAAACTCTAAACCCCTAAACCCTCTCAATCCTAAACCCTAAACCCCTAAACCCTGAACCCTCTCAATCCTAAACCCTAAACCCTCTCAATCTGCACAATCCTAAACCCTAAATCTGTCCTGCCAAGGCAGGCAGTGCCGGTTTCAAGCCCCAGCGCGCGGCACCCAGCTAGTCCTACTGAGACTACAGTGTGTTTAGGGTTTAGGGTTTAGGGGTCGTGCTGGCCTCCAGTGCCCTAGGGGCTTTAGGAGGGACCCTTGTCGGGTGTTGCAGGGTTATAGCCCCCCTTAAGTAGATAGAGGATGGTTTGGGGTATACTATGACAAGATCCCCACATACCCCATATTCTATCGATTTGAGGATTATATATATATATATAGATTACACAGGCATGCTACAGGGTTATATCGAGAATATATAGGGATTATATAGGGGCTTCAGGATCCATATCTCCAAACACCCCCCAGATGATCGGTGTATACCTCCTCCCAGTGGAAACCAACGACGAGATTCATATACACATGTGCATACATGTTTAACCACACCTCTATGTATGTATATACACGCATATCCGAATAGGTATACATACATATGGTGTGTATATATATATATATACGTGTGTATATATATATATACACTGTAGAGCGGATCCACAGCAGTCACTGTCATTGTGCACTCGATGGGTACTTTGAGCAATGGGTTAATTCAGGGTTTAGGGTTTCCATATGGTTTAGGGTTTCGGGTTGAGGGCGCCCAACTTCCTGAGCGCACTATCAGAATCGACAGTTAAAGCAAGCACAAAACTAACGCTTCACGTGCAGGGCTCTAAATATTTGAAAATGTTTTGATTCTGGAGTCTTTGAAGATCTTGGCGTTGGATGACTTCCCCTGAGTACTTATGATAAACACAGTAGTGAACATGTCTTTCAGGAGGGCATCTAAAGAAGCACACCCAGAATGAATACAAACACCCGCCCAATACTGAACATGGTTTCGAGGAGGATTAGCGTTTGGAGAAGTGCCGCCGAGCGAGTTGTAATTGCAGAGAAAGGGATGGTTGCCATCTAGCAATCTATTTGTTGTTTTTCAAAAAATGCAATACACTCAATTTGCTACAGAGGCAGCCGTGTGCGGGAGATAGGACAGCAGCAGGAATAGCAGTGTTCACCATCAACCGTGGGTGGATGTTGGCACGCAATTCGTTTTCTGGCCGGAGTCCTCTGTTGGGGAGGCCCTCAGATCCTAAACGCTATAATATACATAGCGCTGCAGAACCCAAAGAAGTCATCACATCTAATCCTTGCGGCCACATCTCACATTGAAACTACAGTCGTTTGCCTTTGATTTTTTCTGAAGCCCCAAGTCTCAAACCTCAAGCCCATAATCCTAAGCCTGAAATCCTAATCCATGGGCTCTGAGTCGGCAAGCCCGGCATCATAAGCCCCACCCCCAAAAAGATCGAATCAACAACCTTGAATAAGCCACAAAACAAAAACCCTTAACCCAAAAACCCTGAACCCCTACACCCTAAACCCCAAAAACAATGAACCCCTACACTTAAACCCAAAAACACTGAACCCCTACACCCTAAATCCCACAAACCCTGAACCCCTACACCCAAAACCCAGAAACCCTGAACCCCTACACC
>CAJNIZ010020202.1:72067-87414 GCA_905231905.1 Symbiodinium pilosum | reverse complement strand
CCCTAAACCTTAAACTCGAATCCCTAAACCCTAAACTCTAACCCCTAAACCCTAATCCTTAAACCTTATCCCTGGATCCTCAAGAGCAACCCTTTTTAAGAAACGCAGCCGACCAGCCTTGTCGGCAGCTTGCTGGGCCTGACCATGTTAGCATTTACCGCCCATAAGCTTAGGGCTTAGAGTTTTAAGGTCTGGGTTTAGGGTTGAGGGCTTAGGGCCCATAATGATACGATAGCGCGAATAACGATGGAAATATCCAGCGTATATGATAGCACTATAGATAAGATAGAATGACTTAGAGATAGAACACTGATAAGACGACTTCGATGACCCCGTACCCCCAAAATTAGGACCACATTCTGGCCTAATGGTAGCTACAGGGTTGTGACTTTGGGAAACCCCTGCACTTCGGGTTTATACCCTCCCTCGACTAGCACGTACCCTGCAATGTATACCCTAACCCAACAATGAATTTAGAACCATGGCACTGGTCAGACACTATCCCCGTAAAGCCCCTGTATAAGCCTAGCTAGAGTTTCATTTTCAATCTTCCTTTTCCATTGAATTTGCGACAATCGCCTGAGTAGTGGTGTGTATTTAGGCTTCTACAGTACGTAGACCGTATAAAGCCATTGTGTAACGCGGATTACATGTCTCTTCCTTTGATTCTACATGATTGGGGCTATGTCCCGCAATCCTAAACTGCATGTACCCCTACAATTGCCCTTACACGGACAGTAACATTGTTAACTACTTCGGTCCCTACAGTACCATATCGCACCATAAACCGTAAGGCCTAAATCCTATACCCTAAACACTACATCCTAGATCTTAAACCCTAAATCCTACACCCTAAACCCAAACCCTAAATCCTAAACCCTAAACCCCGCGCCTCTTCAGCCGTGCGCGCCAGTATGCCAGGCAGCTGGCGAGCGCGCTCCTCAGGCCAGAAGGGTTAGGGTTTACGGTTTAGGGTTGAGGGTTGAGGCTTGAGGGTTTAGGGTTTGGGAAAGGTGCCTGGTAGTGTAGGATTGAGGGAGTAGGGTTTAGGATTTGCGGTTTACGATCTAGAGTTTGGGCCTCATGAAGGGCTTGAGGTCGGAGTAGAGCTTAGGGCTTAGGGTCTAGGACTTAAGGCTTTGGCGCATGGTGCTCGGAGGCTTGCGGGTAGCTATCACAAGACGTATAAACAGGATAGCTATAGAACTAACCCGAGCTAAGGTTCTGCATCCGACAGATACACACCATGAAGCGTCAAGAGGGACAGGTGTCTGGAAGTGTTGATGCAAGGGAATTTGGAGTTAAGCTCTCGCGCAAACAAGTTCATCTGCTAGTCCAAAACCCATGGCAAACGAACAATGTCATTTGCAAGTCCAAACCCCTGAACCCTAAACCTCGACCCTAAACCCTAAAGCCTCAAGCCTAAGCCGTCAACACTAAGCCCTAAGCCCTAAACCCCAAGCATTCATGTCATGTTGGCTTCTCAAAATTCTGGGGGTGTAATCCACTCCCCCCAATACCGATCCCGCCCCATCTAGTACCAAGAGGTAATTTGCGCAAATTACTGGGTTTGGGTTTAGGGTTAAGGCTGCAAATCATACCTTAATCTGATTTCCCTGACAGCTTCCCAGGTGTCTTGAGCTCGTTCTGGCCAGTTAGAGTCTCAGGTTTGGGGTTTAGGGTTCCAAGGCTTGCAAAACGATGTGGCATGTTGCTACTTAATTGAACTGTAAGTGTTTTTTGTTAGCAGCCGCTTCAAAGCGTTTACCCTAAACCCGAAACCCTATCCCTAAGGGTCCAAGGATGCAAATAATGGGGTGTTAAGATGATATTAATTGTATTTGGGCCTTCGGGTATTGCTGTAGGTCGCAATGAGGGATTCGTCCCGCAGCAGCCTTGCGGATCTGCGAAATGGGAATGCAGTACATCAGAAAAAAGTCGGCAATTAGATCCTGGAATCTTGTTCAAGCCAACCTGCTGCTACCCCCATGTCTCTATATACCCCAGACATTTATGTACCCCATATACCCCAACATATCCTGTTTTGGGCTGGGCGACGAGGTTTGAACCATAGCGCCTTGCATCTCAGGCTGAGAAGTGGACGAGCGGTTTAGGGTTCAGGGTTTAGGGTTTAGCTCACATCGATTGTAGAAGCCATGGCGATGCGCTACAACATAATAGGCACGAGCGCTGCACAGCGCTGAGGCAACAGCACTGTCCATGCGTCTTGCGCTGAGTAGCGAATAGCGCCGCATGCAGATGGCCTAAACGATAACTCCACAAAACCTCTACATCCCTTTGAAGCGTAGCACGCCGGAGTCCTGTAGTGCAGCGGCAGCCTTCGCCATAGCCTCCATGAGGGCAGCCTGCCATCAAAAGTCTTCGGGTTTAGGGTTTGGGGTTTACAGTTTAGGATTCAGGTCTCAGTTTGCCGAGCCCCAAACAGCATGGAAGCCCCACTTTGGGCAACTCCAAAAACAGCACTACTTGTTATAGCGCCTGGTCTGGGATTCCATGCCAAATTGTTTTTTTTTATGAAATTATATACTGGTAACTCAGAGACTGGAAAATAAGCCTGCGAGTATCGTAGGACAACAACCAGCTCCCAACTGTTGGAGCAAAACCCCTGTACCATTGATGATGAAAAACACTATGGTTCCCTAGATAAGCCACTTACCGTTCAGTTCGTCATGTTTGCGTCAATTTGATTTTCCATTAACCTGTGCTAAAGCTGCCAAAACAGAACCATTAGCGCAGGGGATCAAACGTCTCAGGATGGAGCTTACGAAAAAACAACGTGGCCCATTTGGACCCAGGGCTATACGGAGATTTCAACCTGCTCTAAGGGGGGGGGCTCATAGTAGAGATTATAACGGGACAGTGCGGACAGGCTTCTTCAGGCTTTACCTGGGCCATGAGGGTCTAGGCCCCCTTAAGTAGATAGAATATGGGGTATATGGGGATCTTCTCATAATATACCCACAGCCATATTCTATCTACTTACCGGGGGCTATAAGTTGAATAATGGAATTCCAAAGGCTACCCAAAGGCTGTTTTTCCACATAATTGTGGGGGGTTTAGGGTTTAGGGTTTAGGGACAAATCTTCAGAACCCTCCGCTTGACAACTGAGAAGCCCAGCCTCAAAACCGCTGGCACCGACCCACCAAGCCCAGTTTCGGGTTGAAGTATCAGGGAATATCTTAGGGACTATAACCACCAAACGGACCCTTATGTCCACGATTGATGGTCGCTTGGGAGACATAGTATTGACATTAACTCATATCTTATGAACCAATCCTTTGGGAAATCTGTAGAACGCACACTTTCTACAGAGTCTGATAATGGCTCCTGCGCACCAAGCTCTAAAGCCTACCCTACGCCACTGATCCTGTAGGGGCCTAAATGACTTCTCGATATCATGGTCAGGTCTATTTGTGGCACCCTAGACCATAACTATGCAAGGAACCTAAGACCACAATGTTGATAATTATTTAAGCCACTATACAAGTTGGGGGAAAGTGACCTGTCAAACACGTGCTTCCAGTCCTTACGCCCAAACCTCTATGTAGACCCGCTCTCAAATAAGGGACCTCTGAGATTTACAACGATGTATGGACATTACAAAGGAGCTATGAGGGGCCCTACTGGGCACTCTGGTAAGGTATATTGAGAAACGCCTACATAGGGCGCAAGGCTTTGCATTTACTGTTTGGCATGCATGACCTAGAGCGTAGGATGTCAAATTCAAGGAATTTCTACGCCTTCAGGTTCAACCCGCAGCCCAAGAAACGCCCTAGGAAGCTCTCCCTTGCTCTAGGGTTTAGAACGTAGGGTCCAGGATTTAGGGTTTAGGGTTGAAGGTTTAGGGTTTAAGTAAAACGGAACCCGTCAGTTCCCGAAGTATCTGTGTCCAAAACCCTAAGCCCCAACCTTAAACCTGAAATCACAGCAAACCCTGTTGATCAAACCATTCCGAGGTAGTTCCTTAATTACCGCGATACGATTTGGAAATTAGATTTTCCCAATTTTGAGGCTTCCTATAACATCCATGTTTTGATGGCTTCCTAGTGTGCATTGGGCTGTAGTAGACCGAGCTCTTAACTAGAGTGAGCTATGTTCAACAATGACCCAGTGAGGTTGCTCCATCCATGAAGCGCTTACGGGAACCGTCTGCAACCGGGTTGATGCTAAGGAATTTACATGAACTACCACAATAAGGATGGCTTCCTGATTATTATGGGAGCTTACTTTAAATGTGAAGTTGAAACCATGGGCCCTTAGTATCGGCTCGTAACCCTGGGATCTTTAAATGCCTTCATATACCCACGGACCGTCAGGGGTCCCCCTACAATGCCTACGGACCCATATCAAAGGCCCAAACTTCGAACCTTTGATTTGAAATTCAGGTTTAGGGTTTAGGGTTTAGGGCTTAGGGTTTAGGGCTTAGGGTTTAGGGTTTGGGGTTTAGGGTTTAGGGTTTAGGGTTTAGAGCTTAGGGCTTAAGAGTCCCAGCTATGGTGAACGCCTCTTCTGCTGCAATTTTGGCTGCGGCAGCCTCGGCCTTTGCAGGAGCTAGCAGACAAAGCTTACTGCTTAATAAACCCACGTAGATACTATATATTCCGAGATTATGGTAGCTTAGTTATAAGCTATAAGGAAACCCTACTGCACTTACTAAATAACTTTACTATGGTAATTTGGTTAAAGGCCCTTAGCAGCAACCCAGCCTAAGGTTAGGAGTATGGGGCCAAGGCGATGTCCTGCACTTAGGAGTTCGAGTTTAAGGCATAAGGTATATGGTGTAGGGGTTTAAGGTCTAAGGCTTAGGATTTTCAAACGGACTTTTTTCCTCACGGAATGCTTCCAAGGGTGGGCCGAACTTCCAAAAGTTCACAGATCGCTCCCCCAATTCTCAATCAAATGCGTAACACGCAGACTGGAAAAGGCGTGCATCCACCTGCAGCTCCAGCTTACAGAAACTGGGGCAAGCAGACCTATTCCCGTTCTCTAAAGCCCAGGTGGACCCTCGCCAAGCTCACGGAAGACACGCTTCACCGGCTCAAGGACGGTCTTCTCATCTTGCTTGTTTTCATTATCTTCTCGTTATTCCACATGCCCTTGTCTTTGGCCTGCTGCATCTTCACTGCTGCCCTTGCCCCAACTTGCTTGTTTCTGTCACTGCTTCTGCTCGCATGACTGCGTCAAGCATCGGGTGTGCTTCCCCCGGCTCCCACTCTTCCTCCCCCCGCCTTCCTGCACCAGCTGCCGAGCTTCACCACCAAGCTGCTGGAACTGAGTTGCCACTTCCACTTGCCGTAACTTGCCCCGCATAGCGGTCCTTGTAACCACAAGAACCCTCGTTAGCACCCTGCATGCTGAAATCCCGCAACCCGAAACCGAATTTTATCCCCCTCGAAGACGTCTGTAGAACTTTCATTTTCCTACACGCATGAGACGTAGTCGCCCTACAGAGTCTCTGTCTATATCTTAGTGGACTCCACACCTTGTATTAGTGACTCTAAGGGATAATAATAAGAAGGATTATGTTAGGGTCCTATTATATTCCTATTACACCACTATTACAGGGTAAGGGCTCCTCCTAATCGAAACAGTACACTCCTCATTTGATCAAACCCCGGGGTCCGGCCCAGAGTTGACGCCGACCTGCGCATAAAGCCGAGCCCCAAATTGTGCCAGTGGTCTTTGTTTTGTAGGGTCGCTTTGGACATTCTGATTATCCCAATTTGGGGAGGAAGGAGCGCTAAACCTGGTAAGACCATCAAAATCCCGGATCCGAAGCCCAAATTTCCAAATCATAAGCCCTAACACCCTAAACCCAGAACAAAGAATCCTAAACTAGCCTAAACAGCCGAACATGCGAAACCCTACACCCTTAAACCCAAGACGTGGGGACCAGGAAGATGTAAAACCACGGCGATGAAGGTTCTTCTTGTTCAAAGGAAATTAAAAGCCTATAGCTACATCAGCCATAATCTAAACTCCTAGCATCTCCTGAAGAACCCCTGTAATACCCCTATATACTCCCCTATCATACAACCCCGTTTATGGAGTGTATAGGCTGTAGCTCACACGAGTAGCTTTTTTTTAGTGGTTGAGCCTAGTAAGATTATATTCCTTATATAAAAAACTATACCCCAAAGGGAGGATAGAATCTTACTCTATAATGGGTACCATAGTATCCCCAAATAAAATACTACTCACATGGTTCCTAAAAGACTTGAGTTGCCTCCGCACGTCTCACAGCTTCGGCCTCTGCCGCCTGCCAGGGCACCAGGGGCAGAAGCGCGTATGTAGGGTTTAGATTAGGGTTTAGGGGTGTAGGGTTTAGGGGTTTAGGACTTTGGGTTTTGGTTTGTCTAGGAATTGGGCTTTCAGTTTTAGGCTTAGGGTTTAGGGCTTGGGTTTTCGGGCTTGGAGTTCGGTGTTTAGGGTTTGGGTTTTGGGGTAAATTACGAAAGACTAGTACACTGGTTTTGACAGTCTCCCTATTCCGTCCCCTGGCTCCCCCTAACACGAAACCCTAAGACCTAAATGACTCATGTAGCACTGTCCTCCTTATTTGCCGTGATGCATGTAATAGCAATACTTGTCTAGTGGATTTTATAAGGGATCGCCTCTCCCTCTCTCTACATCACCCTAAACACTAAAAACCCTAAACCCTAAACCTTCAGCCCTGACCCCTAGACCTTACACCCCTAAATCCTCTAAGCCCGTAGCCTAAACCCTTATCCGCCCTCCAACACAGGAGCCTCCCTTTCGGTTTAGGATTTAGTGTTTAGGGTACCCCTCTTAAGGGGACCCTTAAACCCAACAGCTCCCACCGCTCCATCAAGCATTAGTAATCCAGTCCAGCTAGAGGATCCCCCCAACGTGATCCCACCACTTCATTGGGGAAACTAGGGGATTCTTGGGAGGTTGCATTTTGAGATCCTTTACGCCCAGCCCCCAACCCTAATGCCTAAACCCGAAGCTCTAAACCCTAAGTCCTAAACCCTAAACCCCAAGCCCTAAACCCTAAGCCCTAAACCCCTAAACCCGTAAACCCTAAGCCCTAAGCCCTGAACCCCTCAACCCTAAGCCCTACACCCTAGAACCTAGGGGGCCTGGGTCCTTGTGGAGGGCCCCGTTTTTGGATCGCTGACCTCAAGTCCCAAAATCTGATACCATAAACCGTCAACCTTGGGTACTGCCCCCCTCAGCAACAGTGGATATTAGTCATAATATAGCTATATATAGCCCTTAATAGGACCCCTAATATAGACTGTTACTGGGTGGGGGCAGTACTGAACGTCAACCCTGAACCCTTGCATTTTCGTCTAAGCCCGAAAAATCGGCTTTGGCAACCCCGACTCCACTGATTAGGATCCTATTATACTCTACACACATTCCCTACATGTTCCCAGTCTAAACCCCGAGTATAAGCCCTATATCATCCCCATATAACCCCCTACGACCCCTATATCATCCCCCCAGTTTCCATGTCATTTTCCACTTCCCAAACCCTAAGCACTGCACATCCCTATATAAATTTCGAAGGTCTAACCATACACAATCCTCATATGCCTCTACATGTTCCCTACAAAATCCTTTTATAGCCCCCGGATCATCCTGACTAGAACCCTAAGCCCAAAACCATTAAACTACTTTCTAGAAACTCTGGGAATGAAACAGTGCGGCCTCTGCTGCAGACTTTGCTGCTTTCTCGGCCTCGAACTCTTCGAGCTCGGCCGTGCACTCGGCAGGAGAGCGGGTTTTGGGGGTTTGGAGTGTAGTGTTTAAGGCTTCGAGTTCAGGGCCTGAGGTTTGGGGATTAGGGTTTGGTTTTCAGGGTTCAGAGTTTAGGGATTGAAGTTTGGGAACTTAGGGTTTGAGGTTTTGGGTGCGGAGTCTTAGGTTTGGGGTTTGGGTGAGTGGCGCTCAAGGTTTGGGTGTAGGGTTTAAGTTTTAGGGTTTGGTGTGCGGGGTTAGGGCTTGGGGTTTCAGGTCCATAAGGTTTAGGGCTTAATTAGGGCTATCAAGGTTTCAGCAGTGTAGGGTTTTGGGGTTTGGGTTCCTCAACGGGGGGTTTTGTTCTGTAGCGATGACGCAAGAGCTTTGCGAAATGGTTTGGGGTTTCGGGTTCAGGGTTTAGGGATTTAGGGTTTAGGGTGTGTGTGGGGCTTTTTAGGGAGTTCTGGCCCCTTATTCGGGCGTGCGCAAGGGAAATTGGCTTGCGGCAAGGGAATTTGCTGAGAAACGCTCATACAGGCTCAGGGTTTAGGATTCCAGGTTCTCCATAGGGACTGTTTTTTGAAATGCAAACAAAATTTGCAAAGACTTGGACAGCATAGGCATCACGAAAGCCACTATAGATGGAATACACACACCTATGTATACCTACACTGTCCAGGAAGATTTAAAAAAATAAATGGAGAAAGATCATCCCATCTTCCATGCAATCTTCCATGTTCTTTTTCACTTGATTCTCCATGATATTGTACGCTAAACCCGAAACCCTAAATTCTAGACCCTAAGCCTTAAACCGTATTGTAGTTTCCATTTTCCTCCCACCAACCTAACATCCCCTGCTGCCTGCGGAGGCTTTAGGTTGAATGGCCTTTGGCCTGTGCTTTGGATAAGGGTTTAGGATTTAGGGTTTAGGGTGCATTTTCCAAGATTTTCCATGCTTGCTTCCCTTGCTATGGCTACTTCTGATAATAGAAAACCTGTATCACCTCAGAACCCCAAACCCTAAAACATACCACGTTGCCCTCCGCATCAGGCACTTAAGGTCCTGAAGGGTTTTTAATCCCAATCGCATCATACATCCGAGACTCCATGGGTCAGGGTTTTAGGTTTTAGGGTTTAGGGTTCAGGGTCGAGGGTTTTCCAGGGTTTAGGTTGGGACCTCTTCCAGTTAGCTGTGGTTCGACGTGCTTAGGGTTTAGGGTGTGGGTTTTTTTGTCCCTGACGGTCTACGAAGCCCTATAGCCCAGGAATCCTACACCGGCAAGACCTTAAACCACTAAATCCTCAACCCTAAACCAACCATCAAAATCGTCAATTACTAGACCATGAACCCTAAAACTGCCAACTGGCAAACCCTCAACTCTAAACCGGGAGCCACATATCCTAAGTCCTGTAGCATCCCTGTTTAGATGGGGTTTCTCAAAAAGGGGGTCCTTCGGGGACCCTAGGGAACCAGGGGAAGAGTAAGGGCTCCCCTTTTTTGAGTGTATAGGGGCTTATAAGGGCCGTCTGGGTATCAGGTACACTACGGCACAGGGTACAGAAATAGAACCAAACCCCTTTAGATTAGCAGCCTTCTTTACCCTGATTTAGAAAAAAAACTATTCTGAGCCTCAAGTAAACCCTAAGCCATGTATAAACTCTCTTAATTCTCTTGCAGGCGTGACACCGGCTGAAATCGCAACTTGGGCTGTCCTTGCACTGTTAGCTTTAGGGTCCTGGGGGGGTTGAGTGGCTGAGTGGTTTAGTGATTTGCGGTCGAAGGCTTACAGTAAGGACTTAGGGTTTTAGGGTTTCCGTGGTTTAGGGCGTAGGGTTCAACCCTAAACCGCTTGACCCTACTGTTTCCGAAGTGAGCGGACCAGATTTTGGGACCTGTTTTATCAAAGAAACCGAGGGTTTCGGGCTGAGAGATGTACAGGATTTTCCTAAAACCTATCTGAAAGATCCTTAATGGGGACACCTCTAAAACCCTCACATGTCCCAGGGTCGCCAAGGCCGCCCTTTCGGGAGAAACCACGCTGATAACTCACGCCTTCAGGAAACTCAGGGTACACCTTACTGGGTTGCCGTGAAGGAATTTAAATTAAGTTACCATAATGGGCATATATAGTGATTAATATGGCTTCCGAAATATAATGACTTGACAGCAACCCAGCCTAAGGCTCTGGGCATGAGAGCTCCAGATTTCAGGCACAGGACAGGGTGTCCACAGCCTCGGGCCCTGGGAAGTTTGGGATCTAGGGCTTCGGGTTTAGTGTTTAGGGTTTGAAACAAGGGGGCCTTTGCCGGCGACATGCAACATAGCTGCTCCAGGGATGTGCATGTAGGCCAGTATGAGGCTTGTCATTGGGACTACGTTGAGAATGATTGTCGAGATGTTCACTCTTGGTGCCGTGCGCCTTGTAGATCAGATATCGGTATTTGGAAGAAACCCGATGTCATGCCTCGACCATGCACTTCACTTCAGAGTTGATTCATTCAGCAAAAGGGTAAAACCCTAAACCCTAAACTCCAAGTTTCGAAGCCTAAGCCCTGAGCCCCGGAGAGCGATGGCTTGATGATGGGGATCCATGCGCAGCACTTGCAGTCTCTGAACCTCCCAAAATCGAGAATGCAAATGCCTCATGTGAGCTATAGTCTAAACTCTCAGTATCCACCGTAATCAGCCCCATGATACTCCCCTATAATATAATCCCATGTATAAGCTTTTTGTAAGGAGTTTAGGCTGTAGATCATGTAGGGGACTGTTAACTGAAATAAAGCTTTGGGGTATATCACGCTTTATGGGGTTTGTGTTGTGCTTTCAGAAGGAACAGTCCTAAGACACACAAACAAGCGCTCGACCCGACAAACGCCCTTCAATACTGGGCCACTTCAGGATTAGATGTCATAACTCAAGGCCCTAAACACTAAACCCCTGAACCCTAAAGCTCATAGGCCGCCACGGAATGTCTAGGGGACAGACTGCTGCGAACGCAGGGGGCTCAAAAACAAACATCGAAATGCTCAGCATATGGACACGGAGCCTACTTTCGCATTTTCCCCCTCAATTTTGTGCGTTCCCGAACATGGGCGTTCAACATTCGAGATACATGTACATGTGGGATGCGAGGGACGCGCAGGTGGCGAGCTAAGGGAGAAATTGGGTATAAGTGCCAAATGAGAAGGAATTCTGGAGGATGAGGTGATACCAGAACACATGGAATAGGAGGGTCCGTGCTTTTTGCTTGGACTTGAGATGCTGAACCTGAAGCCCTAAACCGTAGATCCTAACCCCTAAACCTTAAGGTGCCGGGCACAGCAGCCAAGCGGCGTGCACGAGCCTTCTTGATTTCACGCTGCTTTTGAGCATCCTTCACAATGGAGGTAAGGATGTATTGGGACATATCTAGATACTCCTACAGGGCTTAGAGTTCACGCGTGTGTAATATAAAAGGATAAGAAGGTTGCCATAAAGATATCTGGGCAAATATACGGGCCTATAGGTGGCTGGGGGGGTTCGCTGGCGGTTCAGGGTTAAGAGCCGACGTGTCAAGATCTGACAGTTTCCATACATGAGTGGCTCCAAAACCCAACCCAACATAGGATCGTCCTCATTATAGGAACCCCCTAAAAGGACCCTTAATTTCCAGAAACCCTAATCCCTATTGACCGCCGTAGTCCCAGTTTCCATGTGGCTTTCCATGCTCTTTTTTATTTGACTCTCCATTGTTGAGGTAACATCCCTTTATCCTAAACCCTAACCTGTAGACTCCTAAACAACACAAGCTAAGCCCCAAGCCCTAAACCCTCAACCCTAATCCCTGAACCCTAATTTCTGAACACGAAATCCTGAACCCTAATCCCTCAAAACCCCTAACCCAAGTTTCGGAAACCCCGTCTAGGGTTCAGCCATCGGGCTTCGGACCACCGCAGCTTGAAACTTACCCTCCACAGGCTAACACAGAATCCTACAAAGGCTCAGTAAAGGCTATTGTTCCTTGAGCAAATGCACTTTAGGGTTAAAGGGTTCCATGTTAGTTGGGGTATACCCCCCAACCTTATAGGTCCCTATATACTCCTATATAAACCTGACCTCTGTAAGCCAGATGGTGGTTTCCAAAAGTCATAGGTCCTTTGGGTTTAGGGTTGAGGGTTCTTATCAGAACGACTGTCATTTATCGGGGTCTATATTGGGGTCCCCCTGCTCTTGGAAAAGGTGATAGATCAACCCCAGCTACTCCCATGATTTACCCACTTAGTACCCTACAGCCTGTATATCCCTATATATATATATACACACATATACACATTTTTATATATATATATGTGTGTGTTCCTCTATGCCCCTATAAACCCCTTTTATGCCTGTGTACATCTCCCTCCCCCAAACCCTAAACCCCTTTCAAGGGTCCCTTAAACCCAGAAGACACTCCCAGTAGGATCCTTCAGGATCAGCGAGTGCAGCTTTTCCGACAGCTCCGAGTCTTCGGCTCGTTCCTGGCTTCAGCGATTACGGGTTGAGAGTTTAAGGTCTTTAGGGTTTAGGATTTAGGGTCTAGGGCTTAGGATTTAGGGTTTGGGAGGCTTTATCGCTCCGGGATTAGGGGTTTGGGGAAGTAGGGCTTAGGCGGGCAGGAAACTTTGAATCCTCAACCCCAGCCCAAAGTCCCTTCCTAGACCACAAGCTCTGCCGCAAATCCTACGCCCTACGCCCTGAGTCCTGAACCCTATAAGCCTACAAGCCCTCAACCCTGCCTCCCAACACCCCGAATCCGAGAGCCACACACCCCAATCCCTAAACCTTAAACACCAAACCCCGAACCTATGTGTCGTAGCCCTGTATGTCCTCTTCTTACCCGTTTAAAGGTCCCCATGCAGAATTGTAGAACTCCAAACCAAGGCCGCGAGCGCCTGCATAGGCTTCGGCAGCGCCATGAAGGTCTCAAAGGCATGCCACTGGATGTAGACATCTGGATCCTTTCAGGGTTTTGGGAGTTTCAGATAGAGCTCGTAGCATTTTTCGGCTTCGGGCTTAGGATTCAAGATCTAGGCTCTGGGGCTGCAAAGTTTGGGTTGCTAGGTACTTAAAGATTCACAGTTCAGGATTCCAGGCGATGTAGGGTTTATGATGCAAAGGTTTAGAGTGATACGAGTGATGGCACCAATCAAGATCCAGCGGTAGCAGCATCAGGCGGTGGCGGTGGTAACAGCAGTAGCAGCAGGAGCAACAGGAGCCGCAGCTTGAGCAGCAGCGGCGGCGGCAGCAGCAGTAGCAGCAGCAGTAGCAGCAGTAGCAGCAGCAGCCACAGCGGCAACGCCACCACCGCCACCACCACCACCACCATCATCGGAGGCAGCACCAGCCCCAGCCTCAGCCCCAGCCTCAGCCCCAGCCCCAACACCAGCAGCAGCAGCAGCAGCAGCAGCAGCAGCAGCAGCAGCAGCAGCAATGACCACCAGAAAAACACTAACGAACACAACAACAACAACAACAACAACAACAACAACAACAACAACAACAACAACAACAACAACAACAAGAAGAAGAACAACAACAACAACAAGAAGAACAACAACAACAACAACAACAGTGGCACCTTGCATTCGACAAAGTTGTGGATTCCTGTAGCTTACGCATCTTGGCAGCTGCAAAGCAAGAAATCGTGCTGCCGGTGGATGCAAACCCTGCATAAGCCTAAGCTTATTTGCAGCATGATTCCGACAACCTATGGTCCAGATTTGTAGGTCAAGCAAATCTTGGAGATTTTCATCCATGAAGGGCAGGGGATTTGGATAGTACCTTCACCGCTAAGTGTATTCTCCGTTCTTCTCTGACCCGCAGTAAACGGATATTGCGCCTTTCTGATCTTGCGGCGGACCGCCAGGCGGGACACATGACAACATATGTATAGACATACATGTGTGCATCCATCCATCCATCCATCCATCCATCCATCCATCCATCCATCCATCCCCACCCACCCACCCACCCACCCACCCAGCCAGCCAGCCAGCCAACCATACATACATACATACATACATACATACATACATGCATACATACATACATACATACATACATACATACATGCATACAGACATACATACATACATACATGCATGCATGCATGCATGCATGCATGCATGCATTCATTCATTCATTCACGCACATACACACATACGCCGTGTGTTTCAGGTTTAGGGTTAGGGCCCTCCATTTGAGGGATTTCTGCGCAGCAAGAATTGGGCTGCTGTTCCCTCTCCTCGCATCAGAACGACGAGTTCCTTCTTCCTATAGTTCCTAGGATACCCCTATTGCCCAAACTTCCATACTGTCGAGAAGACGTCGACCGCCCTGATAACTGCGGACATTTAAGTCGTACACCCATACTCTGCAACCCAAACCCAGAATCCTAAACGCATAACCCCAAATCCTAAACCCTCAATCCTCCATCGCCCGCTTCAGCGCTAGGGCCGCCAGGGGCCCAGCTCCAGGACACTGAACCGCCAGAGCCTCGCGATGCTCGCGGCCAGGATGGGGGTGTTTAGGATTTAGTGTTGGGGTTGAGGGTTTAGGGAGATTTAGGGTTTAGAATTGTTGGATTAGTTACCCCAACCCCTATTGTTGGGATCATTTTTTGGCCCTCTGATAGTTCTAGGGTCCTTCTTATAGGGGTTGCGGTTCCCTGAAATCCTTCTTATAGACAAAATCCTGCATGAACCTTCATACACAACCCCACGAATGGTGGTAGTATGGTATGCGTAGGGTCATGCAGGATTTGGTCCATCAACCGTGCGGCTCTGAGCTTACGGCTTCAGGGGCTTGAGAGGGTTTAGGGTAGGTCAATCCCCCCTACAGTACTTGCCCCCTAAATCATACTGTTGATGGTGGGAATCTCGCACCACTTGAAGCCACTAATCTACGGTAATTCCTCAGGATGTAGGGACTGTTGGTGGTGCAAGATTTCCTCTATCAACGGTAAGGTCTTAATATACCTACAATAACTCTTTGTGGTACGCATTACTGGGTGGGGGATCAACCCAATTTGGCGGGAATTAGGCTTGAGGATTCACTTCTTATTGAGGAAGATGGGCGAAGACTACCCGCGGAAATCCAAGCGGACTCCAAAAGAGTTCATGGAACACAGATAGGGTTTAGGGTTTACGCTTTAGGGTGTTTTTGCACGGCCTGTCTGAAAAGGCATCCGATATGTTGCAAATATAGATACATGCATGCCAGTATTCCAAAACAAACCCTATACACACTCACCGAAGCTATGATACAATCCAACCTCGTATCAAAGATGAAGCTTGTCGATTGAAGAAATGGAGCTTGTCGATTGAAGGAATTCAGATCGGTCTCATAACCCCTACATTATATTACCCCAATATTCCCCAAATATAACCCCGATATTACCTAATATTTCCCCGGTTCAGGGTTGAGGGTTAAGGGTTGAGGATTAAGGGTTTAGGGTTGAGGGCTTAGGGTTGAGGATTAAGGGTTTAGGGTTGAGGGTTTAGGGTTGAGGATTAAGGGTTATAGGGTTGAGGGTTTAGGGTCCAGGGTTTAGGCTGTGTAACCGTGTGCGCGCGGTGTGTGCGTCTTTTCTTT
>CAJNIZ010020202.1:33082-62498 GCA_905231905.1 Symbiodinium pilosum | reverse complement strand
AAATAAAATACTACTCAGATGTAATGCTACTGCAATTTTGCTTTTCCGGCTTGGCACGGGGGCTTGGAGTTTATGCAATAGGGTTGGGGCTTCGGGGTCGAGGGTCCATGGGGTGGCGGCTTCCAAACTGCGGGAACCAGCATAGCAATATGGAAGTCAAATACATGCACCTGTACTAGACTGATCAAAAGAAATCTGTTTCAGGCGTCTAGGATTCCGGACGTACGATGATGAAGTTGAGATGCTAGTCACCACTACAAAAGGAGCCCTAAACGCTACCCTAAACCCTAAGCCCTAAACTCTAAACCTTCCTGAACCACAACAAAAAGAGCAGACATAGAGTCCTACATACTCCGAAAAAAGCATCCCCCATGTATCCCCCTTCACCCTCCAACCTAACCCTAGGCATCCGTATAGCCCAAAGTGGGTACTTTTTATAGACTTTAGGGCCTAAAGTGGATGTTATCTACTGACTTGAATGCCGAGGGTAAACCACAAACTTGGTCAAGAGCTCTAGACACTAAACCCTAAGCCCCTAAGCCCCTGTTCATGCACCAGGACTCGAAGGTTTGAAGCCCTTTCTGGAAAATGAGGCTAAATAAGAACTAGCTGCAAGTCAACTTGCTGGGGCTTCGTACGGAATAAGGGTTTTCATCCCTTCTAAATCCCTATATACTGTATTTCCGTATTCCCTACTCAGCCCAAGTAAGTAGTCAGGTTAGGTTGTAGGGTTAACTTTGGGACTGCTTATAGGGAATAAGGGAGTATACTCCCCATGAAATCCCTACATAATATGTTTTAGGAGGACCTGCCACCCGGTATTCGTGGTATAGAAGAAATGTAAGAGGACCGAGTAATATGATCCTTATTATCCTTCGCAGTCACTGTTACTGGGTGGGAGATCTACCTGAAGCATATATGTATACATTCGTTTATTCCCTACCAAGCCATAATAAGTTTTACGGTTCCAGAAGCCCCAGACCCTAAACAATAAAATGGCACTGCTTTTGGCAGGCCCAAGGTGCACACGGGCACGGACTTTTCTTTGGCCCTCGCCTCCCGCTGAAGCAGTCAGGTAACGAGTTGTGGGTAGCACCAATAGCGGGTCTTTAGGCAAAGAAGGAAAGAACATGGAAATTCTTACATAATCTTACTATCTTATCGTGAATATTCTAGGGTCTAGCGCTGTGGTCGCATGTATGAGGGCAATGAAGGATTGTTCGAAATGACTGCTCAAGCTTCTATGTGGAGGCTTGTCAAAACGATGCTAGGTCCCCGTTATAGTGCCCGAAAGTGGCAGCCGCTTTATACTAGCAATCAGAAAAAACTATGATTTTGACATTTTGACAACCTTGTTTATGAGTTTTTCTACGAATGAATACGTCGGTCTTCCCAACAAGGGTCAAATGACGTGTAGACACTTCAACAAACCCTCAGCTCTTAAGACAAATGGTGAAGCTAACAATAGTATCCGGGACCCTGAACCCTCAACCCTCAACCCTAAACCCTAAACCCTAGACCCTAAACCCCAAAAACCCTATATCCACAGGTTTTGCATTCCTCATTGCGGCCAGATGTGCAGGCCCTCAGAGCTTCGCGTTTGCTTGGATTCAAGTTTGAGGGTTTAGGATGTTTACATTAGGTTTATGGTAGTTGTTCCGCAAAAAATCCCTCAAGTCATCGCGCTCACACATGGCCACATAATGATCCGTTTGCTTGATGGCGTCCGGGTGGTCTCCACCAAGAATGCCCTGAGTCTGGAGTTTTGTTTTGAACGCGCCCACTTCATCACGACGCACGGTTGTAAAGTCGAATGACTTCGTGCCTATCCATGCCTGACAAAAGAGGAAGGCCCAAGATCGCAGGCTGAGCTGCATCAGCCACCAGAACACTTGGTTGCTGAGGGACTACTACAAGTTACCATAATGGGTTTAGGGTTTAGTTGGGTAGTCAACATCAAAGTGGTTCTAAATAGAGTGAACTCGCGGCCCAACGGAACAATAACGAGAGTACGGAGTAGAGCGAACCTTTGTTCCGTACGGAATATTGACAGGGCAGGAACGAAACTACACCCTAATCCCTAAACCGCATGCTGTGAGCTAGAAAGCCAAGAGTCCTGCCATCTCAATTCTTCCAGGACCCCCACACACAACTTTTACCAAACTTAATTGGGGGACCCCTGATTATTTAGAATCGAAAGTTGTTTGGGGGGCTAATATTCGCTACCCCCGTCTGAAGGCAATATATAGCGTTCAGGGCTAAGTTACCGTAATATGGATATATACAAAATCTCTCTGTGAATGAAAGCCCCGTGTTGTGGCGCCCCACCCCCCACCACCCCCCGCTACATACCCCTTTGTCGCGGCCTGTTGTTACATAACTTTGTTGCGAATGCTTGGCACAGGTATGCCGCACAAAAGAACCTTGTCGCAATAGTGCTTGTCGCAAGCCAGGAGATTCTGTTACAAGCCTATGTAAATGGCTGAATGGCCGCCCAAGCCTGTTACAAACCCAATGTTCTTGATTCACAGCCAAACCCTAGAATGGTAGGGTACTTGGCTTGTTCAGGGTCAGCTTCCCCGAAAAAAAGGATCAACAGGACTCTCAGAACAGCAATCCCAGCGGGTCCAAGTACCCAGTTGTAAGGTTCTTGGGTTTTGGGTGGTTATAGGGCTTAGGGTTTTTGATGGGCTATTGAAGAATAGTAGTTGTAGTACGGGTACAATGACCGCTAAAGTACCCATACTAGCCACATGAGTTCAAAGCTTAATCCTCAAACCTCTAAACCCTGAACCCCTAACCCCCTAAACCCTAAACCCTTAACCTCTGAACCCGCAACACTAGACCCCTAAACCCTTGGCCCCTGAACCCTAAACCCTAAAACCTCTACCCTTAACCTGCAACCCTAAACCTATAACCCCAGATCCTTTCATTCCATACCCTGAGCCTCTTGAGGTTGTTATGGATGAGATGCGAGAGCTGCAGTTGAGACCCAATGTGGCCACCTACAGTGCTGCTTCCTGGACCCTGAAGGAGAATGAGGTTCAGGGTTCAGGGTTGATTGTTGGGGTTTTGGCGTTGAGGGGCTGTAGGTAGGATTGAGCGCTTAAGGGTTTAGACTCCAGGGTTCAATTGAGAGTTTTGTTCAAGGCTCTTTGGTTTAGGCTTCATAGCTTGCTTGGAGAGTCCCAGGTAGTTGTAGATGTGGAGGTGCTAGGTGGCTTCTAATCCAGATCAGGGTGCACAAAGCCCTCGAACCGAACCCCCACGCTCTCACCCCTCTGTAACCTCCAAGTTCGGTTGAGTTCTGTCTGCAAGGTATTGGTCAATAGAACCTATCATGTAGTTATATTATATATACTACTATTCTACTACATTACTTTACTATTATACTATAACACTATAATCCCCTAGTCTCCCTGATGCAGAAATCAATCTAGGTAGAAGAACGATGTTTAAGACTCCAACGAGCTGAGCTGCTTGTTTTGAACGACCTGTACATCTCTGCGGGCTGAAGTAGTCTAGCTTTATAGCTTCAGTGCGCTGGGCCCCCATCCATACCCTAAACCCTAACCCTTATAAACCTTAAGGTGTAGGGTTTGGGGTTTGGGGTTTAGGAAAACCTGAAGCCCTAACCCGTAAGCCCAACCCTAAACCCCAGCCCCAATACATGCTTGCACGAAAGAATTTCATAAGGACACCAGTATGAGTACCATCATACCTTGTGCCAGCCCTTAGTGGCTGGGACCCGCTCCTACCCAGACAGCCCAATTTCCTTTACTTAGGGAATATACCTCAAATCATATTAGTTATAGTCTAAGCTCTCTAACGGGGAATAAGAGTTATAGTCTAAGCTCTCTAAGGGGGCTATGTCGGGGATCATATAGGGGAGTATAATAGGGCTGTCTTAGGGGGATAGAGGGGGCTTAGATTTCGGCTCATATTCGTGGATCCTAGTATCAGTTAGGGTAAAATTCCCTAGTTAATGGGTTGTGGGCTCTCTGAGTAATAGATCCAGGTGAGAAGCTGCTGAGTTTGGAGGTCAGTGTTTGATTTCGTTTTTTGCCTACCAACCAGAAGCGCTGGCGCGGCTGAGTGAAAGCCGCCTTGGATCTCATCTGCTTGACTTTGCAGTCTTGGAGGGCCTTCTTTTGGGAATAGATCTTAAGCCCTAAACCCTGAAGACCCGCAGCAAGGCCCGACTCGTCAAACTTAACGAAAGAACATGGCTTAGGGCTTAGGGCAACCATCAATGAACCTTCCACGCTGGGCTTAGGGGTTCCTGGTTTAGGGTTTAGGGAGTTCCTGTTGCCCCTTGAAGGGGGTAATAGGGGAGCCTATAGTTAACCCAACCCCTAAAAACCAGGACCCTTTCAAGCATTTGATGCTTATAGGGTCCTTTGTTGAGGGATTGGTGTAAACCTCAAAATCTAAACTTGAACCCCTGAACCCTAGACTCTGCTAAAATCCACTTATCCAATGCCCAAGAGCTCCAAACACTAAACCCTGAACCCCAAACCCTAAATCCCAAACCCTAAGTCCTAAACCCCAAACCCTAAACCCTAGGTCCTAAACCCCAAACCCTAATTCCTAAACCCAAAACCCCAAATCCTAACCCCCAAACCCTAAACCCCAAATCCAAAATCCTAAACCTTAAACCCCAAGCTAAAGGCTATGAAAGCACTGCAGTGCGCAGCGCGGTGGCAGCAGGCCGTGACTCTGTTTTGGGCGTCCCGCGGGCAGCAGGCCTGACTCAAGAGTCTACGGGAAGAGTATGTAGTGTTGAGGGTTTAGGGTTTAGGGTTCAGATCACGGTTTTAGGGTTTGGGTTTTGGGGTTTGAGGTTCAGGGTTTAGGGTTTTAGGGTTTTGGTTTTTGGGTTGAGGGGTTAGGGCTTAGATTTGAGGGGGAAGGGTTGGGGTTGAGGGCTTGGGGCTAAGGGTGCTCCTGTACTTCTGCATATATGGTCACAGGAAGAGTACCCGGAAAGCCAACAATCCTTAATTAGGGAGCATACCCTGACATGATATTCGGATCCATAGTATGATTTAAGGTAGATTGTCTAATTAAGGGATATGGGGCTTTCTGGGTAGGATTGTTATATACATTTGTATATGAAGGTATATGCCTACATGTTAGGTGTGTACACATATTCCAGCTGTCGATCTATCTATCTATCTCTATCTATCTATCTATCTCTATCTATCTCTATCTATCTATCTATATAATATATAATGTGTGTATGCGTGTATATACATATATATATATATACGTACAGATGGATAGATAGGTTGCATATAGAGCGTGTACTTTCATACACATGTATAGGGTGTATGTTATATACATCTATCCACATGAGTATATATAAAAGGCATACGTAGAGCATGCTGCAAACGGTATAAAGGGCGTGTGAGTTCAGGGTTCAGCCCTACCCCATCACTCCTCTCCGGATCAACTTTTTGCCGGCTGGCTTTTAGGAATGAGGGGTTATAGTGCAATATACCTTAGGTGGACCCCCCCACCCTGTAATAGTGGAATAGTAGGAAAATTAGGGGACCCTAACATAATTAAGCATCACTCTCCCTTATCGTCATTATTGCAGGGGAGGAGTTCCACCTACAGTATACGCGACACCTACACCCTAAACCTACACCTCCCGAACACCATCTGGCGTTTCCGACCCTCAAACCCATGGCAAGAAGCGGGTATATTTTAGGTGGACCCCCCACCCAGTAATAGTGACTATAAGGGATTATAGGGATTATATTAGGGTCTTCCTATATTCTTATTATACCACTATTACAGGGTGGGGGGTCCTCCTAAGGTATAGTGCATTTCAAGAGCAAATTTCGAAGTTGCTGAAGTTTTCGCCCCCCGGCTTCTACCCTGAAGATCCAAGGACCCAAATAACAGGGTCCCTTTTAAGGGGTTTTAGGGGGACATATAGGGATATTTGGGGATTATATAAGGGTCCAAGGACCCAAATGACAGGGCTTTAGGGCCCAAATACTTTTATATCAATGGTATTGGGTCCCTGGACCCTTAGGGATAACCATGCGAGGCTGCAACTCTCAACGATGCTTGTCATTCCGATGTATTGACCCGGGCAAGTCACAACAATCCTCCGGGTTTAGGGTTTACGGTTTAGGGTTTATGGTTCAGCGTTTAGGGTTTCGGGTTTGTGGTTACGGTTTAGGGTTTATGGTTCAGGGTTTAGGGTTTAGGGTTACTGTTTTACGAGGAAGCGGCGTGTGCATTTGGTGCGGCGGGAACTATCCTGGCATGCTTCATGAGGAGCTGCCGCCACCTAGCCCAAGGGAACATGTATCTACATAACCTTTACTTGGGACCTGAAGCGCAACCCAAATACCTACAGTTTAGAAGTAAGTACCTCTCAATTGTTAGGTATAAGCCACAAAACTGTAGGTAGTTGGGGCTGTAGGTAAATCTAACTAACCCTAAACCCTAAACCCCATGGGGCTTGTAAGGGTTTATTGGGCTTGTAGGGGTGGATACGGTTTATCAGGCTTAAGGGTTGAGGGTTTACGTTTCAGGTGCAGTGAGAGCACTGGCATCTGGCTTCATAAAGTGCGCAATTTGGGGTCTGCGAGATACCGCTGCGCAACTGGCCCCGATGTCATGGGCCTACGGAGCACAGTAGCTAAGCTACATAATTCACTTAAGCAGCCTCGAAGAAGTGCCGCAGATTCCAAGTACAAACTGCATGTAGCTCAAGCTAACGCACATTTTCAGGTCTCTATCTTTAAACCACACAGAACCGTGGTGTCAAGCAAGTGGTACTTCGGGAACCTAGGAAGGACCCAGGAAGACATGGTAAAGCTTGGAGAAATGCTGTGGGATATCAGAGACATGTCTGTTAGCCTTGGAATCGTGAATCGTCTTTCAAGAAGTTGAGGGTTCTAGGGTTCTTCCTCTAAAAAGTGCCGCCAAAACCTCTGAATTGTATAGGCCGTATATGAACCGATTATTTTTTTAGGTTTCCCGGAATCCCTAAAGGGGTCCTTACTTTTCGGGGTCGGGTACAACCCCCTACACCCTAACCCTATAGGTGCAACCCTGGGAGGTGGTTCCGGATGCAATCTTCTTGACCTCGACGCTCAGCGCTGTACAGGAGGGAGGTGGCCGCGGATTTGGTTCAGGGTTTAGGATTTTGGGTTTAGGAGTTTAGGGTTTAGGGTTGGGGGGAGTTTAGGGACTAGTACTAGGGTCTTGTGCGGAGTTCAGGGTCTTCATGGAACCCTACTGTTGATTCTACAAATTTTGCGTGAGCCCAGTAAATGAGAACACCATAAATCCCACGGTATGAGGGATTTAGGGTCACAAAGGAGTGTTGGTATCAACCGTATATTACCCCCCAAGCTTAGAAGCCTCCACTCCGAAACAGGTTGCTAAAAAGGTCAACTAGGTGTTGTTTGAAGTTAGGGTTTAGGGTCTAGGGCTTAGGATACGGGTGATTGTAGGCCTTTGTTAATTAAGGCTGTGCACAAGATTCCTTAAGGATTAGGGTGAGCATTTCTGGTTGTACGTAGGGAACGGAGGAATGGATTTCCACTGTAGTTCCAGCATCATCCCCTAAGAATGGTAGTTTGCTTTTTTTTCTCCATTCCTTCATTCCGGACTAGCAACCAGTAAGTGTGCTTGGCGGCAGGGGCTGGAATTGTCATGCAGTACCTATACTGAAATTCTCGGGGGCCAAGACTGTTTCCTTTTAGGTATTTTGGTCTTAGTATCTATTTTACAGCTATCCAAACCCTCTGAGGTTTAGAATGCCGGCTTTTACGAGTAGGTTTGCAGGTTCAAGAAATAAAGACCCTAAAGCCCTAAAGCCCAAATCCTAAACCCTAACCCCCAAACCCTAAAGCCCTAAAGCCCAAATCCCAAACCCAAACCCCAAACCCTAAACCCCTAAAGCCCAAATCCTAAACCCTACACCCTACACCCCAAACCCTAAAGCCCTAAAGCCCTAAAGTCCGGGGGCTTCGAGGATTGTGGCGGGCGCTTCCGAAAACTGGAGCTAGGCATCCCTCTAGTTGGGGATAGGTCGGATAGGTTTCCCCCTTAAGTAGTATATAGAACATCGGGGGTTAAATTTTGGGATAATGGAAAGTAAAATGGAAACTACTATTTAGGGTTTAGGGTTTAGGACCCTCTTAAGTAGATAGGATATGGGCTATATGGGGATCTTATTATAACATACCCAAAGCCATATTGTATTACGTGAGGGGGACTATAGGTTTAGGGTTTAGGGTTTGGAGATTGCATTTTCATAGTTTGGGGGGGGGGGATGCTGCGCCTTTAGAGGAATGAGTGCCCATGACAAGTTGGTGCTCGCCACCGTTTCGGCGCGGTTTGTTGGATCGTCATGGCAACATGAAGATCTCTGCGCCGTAGAATCCCAGGCCTAAACCCTAAACCCAAATAAAAAGCCAGAACCTAAACCCCCAAACCTAAAACAGGCTTAAGGTTTAGGGCTTTGCTATTACAAACGTAAACCTTTAACTGTATCTTACACTTACATGACCATGGGGGAGAGTGCTATTTTTCCATCCTGGATAGCTCATATGAGAAAGAGTCTAAACTCCTTAAAGGGGGATACTATACGGGATTATAGAGGGTTCAGGGTTTAGAGTCTAAACTCCCTAAAGGGCAATAATACAGGGAGTTGTATAGGGGTTATTACGGGGGATACTAGGAGTTGAGATTATAGTTCATGTTGTCCTGGCAAGTACATGACCCTCGGATAGGGATGAGGATAAAACTACCTGGGTTTCGGGGGTTTAGGGTTTTGGGGGATTAGGGTGAAGTGGGTTTAGGGTTGCGGGGGTTTAGGATGTACGGGTGTAGGCTTTAAGGCTTTAATTTAGGAAGATCCCCACCATGTAATAGCGGTATAGAAGGGCTATACAAGGGCCGAAATATGATTCGTATGATCCCTTAGGCCCTTCACCCCAAAATCGTGCGTATAGAGGCTTTAGCATCCTGGGGATAACTTGGAAGTCCAGGTGTTACCTTATCAGGGGATACAGAGGACCGACTGACATAGAGATCCGCTCTTCCACACTTACCACCAGTTAGCACATGCAAGCCGAAGACACGCAACGCGGAGAAAAGTCGTCTAGCAAGAGCTTGTCCAAGATCTCACTGACCCAAGCTAACATGGAATCCCCAGTTGAGCCCTGCAAAATTACCGTTCTTGGAAATCTGCCAAAACGGGCTTCCATGTAAATCCGCGTAGGCATGACACTTGCTGTTGAGCGCGTCGCCCGAAGGCTCCCAGAAACTCATTGAGCAAACGTACACCCCCATAAACCGCTGTCTCCTGTGCAAGGCGACCACTGGCCACTCGCACTACTGTTGCTCACGGAAGCAGATCATAGTCGTGTGGAGGCCCACCGCTGGGTTCTTACCTCAAGTTTGTGGCCTGTCCGTTTTGCGGATATCTGAAATCCCTCAGGGTCCAAGGACCTAAATAATATGTAGGGTTTTAGGGCCCAAACCCTATTATTTGGGTCCTTGGACCCTTAGGGAAACCCTAATCCCTAAACCCGCAACCCTAAACCCTAAAGAGCAGGTACCTGGGAGTCTTAGGGAGATTCCTATCTGGGGTACCTTAGGGCCTCCGCATTAGGGTTTATGGGGTTTAGGGTTTAGGGTATATAAAGCCGGAACCCTTTCCTGATTACCGTCATAGAGTTCAGGGTTTTAGGGTTCAGGGCTACCCCGAAACCCTAAACCCTCAACCGCAACGAAGCTGAGTTGCAGCACGCCGGCTCAGCACTAGCTTTGATATTACAGCCCTAAACCCACAACCCTCTTACGCCCAGCATGGGACGGGTTTCGGGCTTCGGGCTAAGGCACTTAGGCAATGGGCCACGTCGGAGCCATTGCCTGGCATGTGAGCTATAGTCCCAACTCCTTATAGGGGGTTTTATGGGGGATCATATAGTGTTTAGGTTTCAGGGTGTTGGGGTCCAAACTCCTTCAAAAGGGGGTCATATGCGGGATATACGGGGGAGGGTATAGGGGTCAGTAAGGGGGATACTAGGAGTTGAGATTATAGCTCCTGTCTTGTTCAAGTCCCGTTTTCTGGGGGACTTAAAGAGTCGTCCCATTGCTAGCCTACTTCCTGGTCCCCTGACTCCAAGAAAGATGCTTCCAAGTTTGCATGCGGCACGCTTTCACAGCATTTTCTATACCATTGCGGGCTATTAGACCCTAAATTCCCTATTAGGACCTCTAAACCCTAAACCCAACCCTAGAACCCTAAACCCCTAATGCGGGTAGAGTCAGGTACCCTTAAGGTCTCACAGCCCATCCTGGTATGTTTGGGTTCCAGTATGTGCGAGGGTATAATTTTCGCGCAAGCTACCGGGGGAATGGAAGCTCCCTGTGTGTCCCCAAGCTCCCTAAGCGCTCCCCGGTATTGAGAATTGCTTCAATGTGGAAAAGTTAAGTGGTTGCTTGAGCATCAGATGGTCCACAAAGGTTGTTAAGCAAACAGGCTGCGCACATTCTGGCTGAAGCCTCCTCTGGGGGTGGGTAGATTCAAGAAGAAAGCTTGAGACCGCTGATTGGAACAGCACCATGAGGTCTAGGTACATGCTCCATGGAACCATGGCGCGGCAAGTTGGAACTGTGATCCGGCAGAAGGAAGCAATTGGCATCATTGGAGGTATGTCCTGGGCGAGTACCGCTATGCGCCTACATATCTGGTGAGTACCCTCTGCCCTTTTTTGGTAACCTGAATCCACAATTGACGTTTTCCTGTATATACTATACAGGTCCACTGGTACCGAGACTCTTCAAACCCTTAGCCGTTCTAAAAAATCCTAAAACCTAAAGAACATGCACCCTACGGCCCAAAACTGAATAAGGTACTACAAGGAGCTGAACGAGCTAGCAAATAAAAAGGTGGCACAAGCAGGCAGGAGACTTCATGGTCCGGCCTGGCACACACCGTACGGGTACTTGTTCCGGGTCGCCTGGGGCTTAGGGCAAAAACACAAACACAGGGCGCTTAGGGCAAAAACACAGGTATATTGGACTGTTTCGAAGGTCAACGGGCACCCAGCAGCTACATGGGGTTATAAGTTGCTCCACAGGGGTAGTTCCATGAAATTCCCATATCCTATGAGGTACCTGGAGCCTTTGGGTGTACTTGGGGTTTAATTAGGGCGATACGGTTCGCAGGCAACTTCCTGGTTGACCCTCAGGCACCACAGGTGTCAAATTTCCAGACAAGGGGCCCTTCATACCCCAACACGATGATATAACTCCACACTAAGATTGTAAAATGAGAGGAAAGCCCCATGTATGGCCATGCAAGGATGTGTCATCAGCTACCCTAAGCTACCCTAAGCTCTAAAACCCATTTTGTAACATCGATCCCGCAAAGGGGCCATTGGCCTAGACCCTCCAACTACCCTCCATACACCCCCAAATACCCACGATTGGGGAAGATTTAAGGTACAAGGATGGTCCTGGGACAGACTTCTGCGAAGCATGCTGCAAGGTGGGCACGAGTTGACCTCCTGCAACCTTCTGATTCGCAGCGTGAACTTTGCCGAAATCGAGCCACTGCAAAAGGAAGGAAGGTGGGATCAAGACCAAATTAGCCAGAAAGCCCAAAGGCCCGTAAGGATAGGGAATATAGATGTGAGGTATATACCCGAAATGAATGGTATTGGGCTTTCTGGTCAGACCCTGATATTTCAGTATCAGGGCTCTGGGCACCACAATGTAGCATACAAATTCAATAAGAAACCACGCGCTGGTGCCGCAAAGCATGATTCTTAAGCCATACACCATAATTCTAAACTACGCCATTTAGGTGGGACGCAGCCGGTGAAATTCTTGCTGGGTGTGCTAGAGACCTGGAACGAGGCGGAGCCAAGATCATCATCCTTGCAACTAACACGATGCTGTGGATGATTTTGAAAGCGTTTCAACCCGAACCCGTTTGGAAGTTTTTTTGTAATGGTGCATAAAGTGGCTTTATTAAGGGGCTATTATAATGACCCGCGTTTCCATGCAATTTTCTTCTTTTTTGATCTGATTCCCTAAGCCCTATCAACCCTAAACCCTAAACAAGAGTCAACTATGTGCCTAGGGATGTGTTAAGCAAAGTGCAGAAACAGCCACAGGATGCATCAATGCGCTGCAGCCATTACCCAGGCTGCGGGTTTAGGGTTTAGGATTTAGCAGTCTAGGATTTAGGCTTTAGGGCTTTAGGGTTTGGGGTCATCTATAGGATTTATAGGCTTTAGGGTTATTGGGTTCAGGGGCTTTCCACAAACAGAGGTCGGTGATTGGGGGGGGGGTGTTCTAAATGAAGGCACACAATATAGATTAACAAAGACCGCACATGCACATTGGAATGCTTCTTCCCGGGACTCCCAA
Source organism: Symbiodinium pilosum (assembly GCA_905231905.1). NCBI lineage: Eukaryota > Dinophyceae > Suessiales > Symbiodiniaceae > Symbiodinium > Symbiodinium pilosum. The sequence continues at coordinate 50,078 of CAJNIZ010020202.1, read as the reverse complement.
AAAGGGGCCCCTAGTTTCCGGAAACAGGCAATTGAGGTGCCGTTCCTCCACATCGCCGACGCCACGGCGACCGCGATCAAAGAACAGGGCTGCAAAAGGCCGGCGCTGATGGGCACCATGTACCTGACAATGATTAAACAACGGAAACTAGGGTTTACACGGTTTAGTGTTTAGGGTGCTTTCGATTATGTTATGTTCGTAGACTAAGACCATGATGTGTCTCATGTATCAACAGAAGTTTAGTATTTGGGGTTGGGGTTTAGGCGGTTAAGGGTTCCGAGTCATGGGAGCAGTAAGTGGGGAATGGAGGAATGTGTCAAACAAGAGCCATCCTGGACGATTTTATGGGGATTATACTATCGGGATCCATTCCTCTATTCCCTACATTCCTCTGCTCCTTACTAGCTCAACAGTAAGGTACACGATGACGCAGGACTTCTACAGGGGTAAGCTACTTGATGCAGGTTTGGAAGTGGTTGTTCCGAACGAGGAAGACCGGGAGACCATCCACAATGTCATCTTCAATGAGCTCTGCAAAGGCACTGCGAAGGAGAAGTCGAGAAAGAGCTACGAGGCCATCGCAAAGCGCCTGGAGGAGGCTGGCGCAGACTGCTTGATCTTGGGATGCACTGAAATTGGAATGCTGCTGCATGAAGGCAATACGCCTTTGCCTGTGATGGATACAACGTTGATCCATTGTCGGGTCGCCGTAGATAGAGCGTTCAAATAATGGAAGGTGAAATCGTGACGGTGCGGCTCAGGGAAAAATGCTGAAGTGCTGATTCGTATGTGGATGAGGTTCATCGCTGGCCCGCACTTATGTTATACCTGGCGGTTACTTAGCCTACCTTGATGGTGCGGACTCAGGAGCTTATGCGGGGAGCAAACTTGCAACCCAGAAAAAAACACTGAGAGCTCCAGTCAGCGCGCTATATGCTCGCCTGAGTAGAGTGTTCATTGTCTGCATGGGGATCATGAATAATGAGGGGGTTTTGGTAACCCCAACCCCCAAAATCAGAACCCTATAACCATCAGATGATACGTAGTCAAAGGGTCCTGTTTTTCATTGCCTGCATGGGGATCATGAAAGGCGGTGAACCTTCCTGACGGGCCCAAGCACTTGTGGCAGACGCTTTGCCTCCAAACGGGTTCCTGTATAGGTGCTTTGGGGCAGGTGTATATATGGGTGGTTGTCGAAATTATGATCCTTTTTTGGGCAGGGGCTTTCCAGCGCGTGGGCGGAAAAGTTGGAGGATATCAGCTAGGAGCCATTCTGTTAAAGGTGTTCACGCCAGCCGTAGGAAGGAGTATAGAGCATAGAGATCATTACCTTGGGGATTCTGGGGATCCAAGTCTATAAATAATACCCACCTTGAGCTACAAGGTCTAGAAACATCACCTAGGTTGGGCCTTATTCGGATTTTTTAGGATTTAGGGTGTAGGGTCTAGGGTTATGGGCAAGCAGTTAGTCAATGTTGAAGGGATGTGGTCTCCCTAGTTCACCTGGAAGCGAAATGACCTGATTTGATTCTGGGTGCGGCAGGTCAACATGCACATATGCAGCGCAGTGATGAGTGCCATGGCCCCTTTCCTGTGTTAGCATAAGGTTTAGGATGGAGCGCGGGTGACAAGGGCTGCCTTTCTGGGCTTTAGGTCGGGGAGCCCCAAATCACAGCACGCCCTAATTCATGGATCCAGGTCGGCTTGCTGGCTGTCATTTTCAACAGCATCTTTAAAAACCAAGAGCACAATCAAGTGCCACAAGGTCTCTAACCTTAAACCCTAAACCCTAAGTCCAGAACGCAAAAAAATGTATCCCAAGCCTCTAGATGATCCTTAGAATCTACTGTTGGGGAAGGTAGGCTTCGGGTATGGGGCGTGAGGTTGAGGATTTAGGGTTCAGGGGGTCGCAGTGCGAGATGTGATGACCACCTCCCAGCTTTGAGTCACCTTGGAAATAGGGTTTAGGGTTTAGGGTTTAGGGTATGGGCCTCTGGTGCGCAGCAGCACAGGAAGTATTTGGGTTACTAAATCGTATACGAAAATCTCAAAATGAAATTCCTGTAATTCTATACATCTCTGCTCTATAATCTATACCTATAATATAAACATACTTCTTCTGCTTACATACAAGATAGTTGCCATAAAGCTGGTTACCAAGAAGGGTAGGTACCCCCAGTACCCTCTAAGTTTCTTCCCCGAAAACATTACCTGCACAACAAGAGTAGGTAACATAATTGCCCACAACCATTCAAAAGGCTCACAAAGGTCGTTATTCTACATGAGTGCTGGGTTTCAAGTAGAAACCCCCGATTCTCATGGCCGAGGAGAAAAGTCAGGAGTGGGAACGCGCTCTGCATCTGTTTGGGGCAGCTGAGTCTCAAATACAGATACCCAAGGGATATTATCCCTTCCTCTTAATTATAAACCCCCCGCCTCCCCCACTGATAGATATTTCTGTATGTATACATACATATATGTGTATATATGTATAAATACACATGTAGATATTAGTCTTTTTTTGTTGGCAGGGAGTGTGTTTTCACGGTGTTCGGGTGGTGAGGGGATGATCAGTAGGGGATGGGATCCTAGGCATTACGAGCCTTCCGATTGAATCTAGGTGGCCAAAATTTGGACTTACCGTAGGTACCTCAGGGTGATTCTCCATTATAGGGCTCATTTGATTATACCAGGGCTCTACTTGCGGGGGTTGGGGTTCCCAAAGTCCTCTTGCTCGCAGGAGTTATTTTAAGCAAGCCCCCTTCTGACCCTGGAGGCCCAGTTCCATGGTTTAGGGCTCAGGGTGTAGGGGTTTAGAGTTTAGGGTGTAGTCATGCTATCCTCAGAGGGGTTCCTGGACCTCCCGAATGCTCATGATGGTGCGCTGTTGCCCACAATTATGGGTATTTGGGAGGTCTAGTTCCTGCCTGGGCTATTGGTAAGATATTCCCCCTACAAGCTGTTTGATGTTAGCTTAAAGCAAGAACAAACGAGGTGACGCCTTGTAAGGTTTACCTAGAACAACCTAGACCTTTTTCCTGGGCGCACCGGTTATTCTAGGTCCTAGGCAGGCTTGAGACCAACATGTGTTTATTTGTATGAACATGCAAGCAGAATGAAGCGCACAAACAAACAACATCCTGTAGTTGATTCATGGTCATCATAGTGGATTGTACCTGTCCGGTAAGATACCTACAAGCGCGAGAATGCCCCAGTATAACCACTTCATAACTCGTGTTCGTAATCTACCTACCTGGTCAAGATCTCATCAGCAATTCCTGTCGGAAAGTAAGATGCCTCATATTATTATCAGGAATCTCCTACACGCTGATTTTCGGGCCCTGGACCATGTGGGTTCTTATATCATTGCAAAAGCTCAGGCTCAGGCCCAGGTACTGAGGGGTCTTCCGGGGGGTGTACCGTCTTGCCCGAAACGGGCGGCACAAAAACTAGGGATCATACCGTTGATGATACGTCCTTGCTACACCAGACCAAGATGCTTAGGGTCATACTCGTTTCTTGTCTACCGCAAGGACAGGAAAGCCAGGACATAGACCTGCACCAGGTTACTAGACATTCTTGAATGTAATAGTCATGAAAGTATGCTAGCACGCCCCCTCACCAAAAATGGTCGCCCTCCCAGATTGGTCTTGCTTCAGACTTTGGAACTTCTTTAGTTTAGACTTCGGAGGAAATTCCTGGTCGACGCGTTGGGTTCTAAAACCTGAAGCCCGAATTTCTAATTCCTGCAAACCCTACCTGAACCCCAAAAGTAGGTAAACTAATCGCCCAAACCCAAAAGTATAGCCGGTACACTACACAGTGTACCTTTAGCACGAAGCCTTCGCGTTCAACACTCCATCTTTAGGTTTCCCTGGACCTCACAGCAAGGTAAAACAATTATCCCAAAACCCAGAAAAGAAGAGCCAAAACGATGTGACCCCAAAACGGGAAATTCACGTAGAGGCCACATATATACGGTAAGTCTTCAGGCCATGGCAGTATGCTTTTGGAGGCCCGGTCTCCAACGAAGCCCTTTGCAGACAAGGGAGACAACATACGTAGGACTTGGATTTATCACAGCCCAAAGGGTCCATGCAGGTGTATAGTACGTACTTAGGCCCAACGGGGTTCCCATATAGCCACCTTAATTCCCGGGTGTATACTACATAGCTACATGGACCCTTTGGGAGCAGAGCATTTTTGGACCCCAGGGATATACAGGATTGGGGCGCTCATCATCAAAGGATTCTATGGGGGTTTGTTTCCGGCAGGAACAACCATATTGGGGACAAACGGTGACAATACCGGACAACAACAGCAATGCTCAGCCCTAACCTTAAACCCTAAACCCATAAACTCTAAAAGACTTAAACCCCACATCCTAATCCCTAGACCCTAAACCCTAAACCTTAAATCCAAAAAAACTAAATCCTAAATCCGGAACCAGCCAGACCCGAAGAACCTGGTACCCAAGGAGACAGTCAATGATCAATTCCGCTTTGAACTCCCTTAACTCCAACTCCTTAAAAGCTTCGAAGCTAGTACCTTCTCAACATTTAGGGTTTAGGGTTTCAAGCCGTGTAAACGCATTCACCCTAAACCCAGAATCAAGGCAAGCTGCGGGTCCCACATGGTACCAGACTGCGCAGTCAGTGGTGGGGCTGCAAGAACCTATGGGTCCGGGTACTTCACCACCTCAGGATTTTAAGCTTTAGGGTTTAGGGTTTAAAGTTTAGGGTTCAGTGTTTAGGGTTATCCCAAACCCTAAGCCCTAAGCTTCCCTTAACAGGGAGGTTGCTATTTCCTTGGGATTTCCACAAGACGATTGCTGAATCTAAGCCCTAGACCATAAACCCCAGAGACTCTTACTGATGACGCTGAAAGCCTTGCATGAGCTTGGGAAATATGGTGCTGTAGTACCATATGTCATACAGAGTTCCGAGCATCAACCGTAGCGTCTGTGTCATTGGGTACTTGGGCCCCTGGAGTGCATTTTTCCACGGTCTTAAGTTCAACGTTGAAATGGCTTGTTTTCAGCTTCAAGTGGGGTTTGCGGTGCAGAATTTTATGTTTAGGAGAGCTTAGGGTTCTGGACGGCGGGATCTTGTAGGGGGTTCCACAAACATGCAGTTTGGGGAAGGACGCATCACAATTCTTGACGGTCTTCTGATAGGACGGAGAATGGAAAAAAAGCAAATCCTGAACACCAAGCCTTGAACCCTGAACGCGCATGACGATACACACCTGCCCCAATCGAAAGGCAAAGAAAACGGGGAACGGCATGGACGTTGGGTTTATACAGGGCTTTATGGAGGTAATGGCCTATGCAATGGTTCTAGGGTTGTTCTAAAGGTCATGGTACAAGGCGGGACCATTAGGAATGCACTTCCATAGAGGCAGGTTCGAACCAAGAAACCCTAAACCCTAAGCCCTAAACTAAACCCTAAACCCTAAACCCTAAACCAAGAAGGCCAGCTCCTTTTATGGCCATTTTTGGGGACAGGTATTTTGAACAACTAGTACCCTAAGGGTCCAAGGACCCAAATAATAGGGCTTCAGGGCCCAAATACTATAATATGAATGGTATTTGGGCCCTAAAACCCTATTATTTGGGTCCTTGGACCCTTAGGGGTAACTACCAGGACCTTCCTTGTACACTTGTACCCTTAATTGGGGATATATGGTAATTTCCCAAAATAGGGGGACCCCAATATAGACCGTAAAATACTATAGTCCTTATTATTTAGACCCCCAAAATGGTACCCCTAATTTTGGGAAACCCCCATATGGTCCCTAATAGTGGGTACTTAGGCCCTAATAGAGGGTGGGAGGAGGGTCTAGGTAGCACATGAACTGAAAGTGAGCCATCTGGATGCTTACTGATTACGGCATTGGAGTAGTGTTTTTTCCAACGGGATAAACCCAAAACCCTAAACCCTATTCCCTCCCTAGCTCCGCTTTAGGCACCAGTAGGGCTTGGAATTTGGAGAAGCACAGTGGACGAACAGGGTTGTTAAAGGCCGGAGTTTAGGATACAGTAGGAAAATATTCGGACAAGGACCCTGGCAGGAATATTCCAGGTAGAATCCTACCATATTCTTGGGGCTCCCTGTTTTGGAGGGTTCTCATTAAAGTCCCTTTAGTCTTGGGGGCCTTCCGCGAAGCCCTAAACACTAAACTCTAAAACCCTAAACTCCTAAACCCTAAAACCCTAAACCCTAAAATCCTGAGATCCTAAGCCCTAAGCCCTGAAGCTCATTATCAGAGCCTGAGGTTTTTTAACTGCGATCATGCGTGTTGTTGTTCCATAGTGCAGGCCTCCAAGTCTAGGGCGGGGTTTTAGGATTTGGGGTTTTAGGGTGTTAGGTTTTAGGGTCTAGGGGTTTAGGGTTTTAGGATTCAGGGTTCAGGGTTAAGGTTCTTCGGAGTGCTACTTTTGAAAGGTCTTGCCCAAATTCAGCATTCTGATTCTACCTTGCGCACGCCAATCGTCGCATCTCAACCCCATACATGGGCTCAAACCTTCAAGTCCTATTCCTCAGTTCTCATCTCTAAACCAGTTTTAGGGTTTAAGGTTTAGGGTGCCGTACCTGGACCAAAAGTTCAAAAACAAAAAGGCAAGGAGTCCACATTCTGTCGGGCTAATCCCTAACCCAACGTCAATCTCTTAACCCTACCTGGAGGCCCATAGGACTTCGTAACTACTTAGAACTGGGCTTATAACCCTACTTATAATCCCCTACATGGGCTTATGGAGGTTACCCCCAGTTTTACGTAGGGTTATAACCCCAGTTAGAAGTAGTTACTAAGTCCCATGGGCCTCCAAGTGAAGTGCTTCGCTGTAAGGCCAAGTGTCAGGAGACAAGGGCATTTCCAAACACGGACGTTTCCTGTATCTCGTATACTATAATCCAGCCCCCCCCCCTCCCCCCCCGATAATGAAACAATGAAACCCTGCGTAGGTTGAATATCTATCCCTAAGGCTCCAAGGATCCAAAGAATAGCGTTTTAAGGCCCAAATACAATAATATTCATGGCATTGGGCCCCAAAACCGCATTATTTGGGTCCTTGGACCCTTAGGGAAGGGCATTAGCAAAAACCGGTCGTTTCCTGCATCCCATCTCTACTGCAAAGCATTACGATCCCTCTAGTCTGTGGAGCACACAGAGGCAATCCCCAGTTTTTTGTTCAATTCCCAACCCTGAAGCCCTAAAGACCCTTTCTGACCCATTTTGCGGACCCCGAACTTGTCCAACAAAATACAGACCCTAAACCCTAAACCAAAAACCCTAAACCCTAAACCAAAAACCCTAAGCCCTAAACCCTAAGCCCTAAACCAAAAACCCTAAACCCTAAACCAAAAACTCTAAAGCAAAAACCCTAAACCCTAAACCAAAAACCCCAAACCCTAGACCCTAAACCAAAAACCCTAAACCCTAAACCCTAGACCCTAACAAAGTCCCTCAAGGCAATGCGGCTCTTTCAGCCTGCAACCAGGGGAGCCGTTGGGAGCTAGCTCTGCGCCTTTGAAACAAAGAGCCTTAGTATAACCATAGTTATAGTACCTTTATATTGGGGTAATATTGGGATAATGGAAACAAAATGGAAACTACTATATTATTGTAGTTCCTGAAGCTGTTTGTTGCCCAGAGGGTCCACATATACAACCATTGGGGAATTGTAACCCATAATTCCTTCTGTAGTATGGTATTTTGGGGCCTAATTCCCTAATAGTTGTACGTATGGACCCTCTGGGTAAGCTCTTGGAGGGATGTCGCTACCTTGTGGGGGGGTCGGCTAGGCTAGCAGGGTCTTGAATTGGATGTCCTTATCTATCCATCTAAGAAAGTGGATGATTTCAATGTACTCATAAGATAGACAGAATCTATCTATCTTATGAGTACTTTGAAGTCATCCACATTTTTCGCTTATTATAAACCTAGGAGACAGCAAGCACGATACGAGGGTTCCAAGTTCAGCGTGGCTATAGCTGCTGTTCTTTTTTGGGGGGCTCGAGTGAATGGGATGATGGAGCTCTCATGGCTTGCAGCTTAGATAGAAAGACGCGGGGCTGAGGTGTAGGGTACACTTAGCCGAATGATGTTCTGTAAAGTAGGCAGGTAACTTTTTCTTTGAGGCTTGCGCGGCGGAAATTTGCGAAATTCCCATATTTGCGTGTGAGAATAAGTGCTCATAGTATGCAGACGCACTACACATTTAGCATGCTGAAAATTCAGAGTTTTCAATGATTCTGGGCGACTGAACCCTTACTCGTCTGAATCCTACCCCCTATGTAAACCCCTAAACGCTGAACCCTAAATGCCCTAAACCCTAAGTACCCCAAACCCTATACCCTAGATCCTCGATCATGTGGAGGGTGTTTGAAGATTTTTGGGTTCTTCTGACCATGGCTTGAAATCCTTGAGTTTGGAGTTAGTCTAGGCCCCACCCGCTAATACTGACTTCACAATGACTAGGTACCCCAGTGGTACCCTTTCTATTTTGGGTCCTCCTTATTAAAGCAGAACAGTAGGAAAAAGGGTACCCTTATTATTAAGGGGTTATATACCCTGGAACCTGGTCAAGTAGTTTAGTAATTAGATTAGGGTCCTTGTGCATTCGTGTTTTACAGCTGTTATGGGTCAGTGCGCGGCGCCGTTGCATCAAAACCTTTGAACCTACATTCCAACCTCTACGCCCCAAATTCCAACCGCAGAAAGGCGCGGGGAAAAAGCAACTCCTGTTAAACGACAGGATTTGCATATTTTCACAAAACAGTGCTCTCACACTAACATGGATCCATTTTTGTTCACCCCTGCCAAACATTCCTCAGCTCTGAGATTCCTGCCTATAGTCCCCCTTAAGCAGATAGAATATGGCTTTGGGTATATTATAACATGATCCCCATATACCCCATATTCCATCTACTTAAGGGGGACTATAACCCCTAAACCTTAAACTTCAGTCCGAAATGCGGGAAAAGAGGCCTGGACCCCCAAAATTGGTAACCTTATAGCCCAAAACACTTAAACACAGCCCAAAAGACGATTATTCTGCATGTTTTTGGGGGTTGAGGTACACCTTAAACCCTAAATCCTACATCCTGAACCCTAAGCCCTAACCTTCCGCTTCAAGACGTCAACTTCACAAGCTCAAACCCCCAAACCCACACATCCTCAACCAACCTCTGCAATCCAAACCCTTTAGACCCTAAACGGGATTGGGGTGTAGGGTTTAGGGTCTAGGGCGGGATTAGAGCTTGAGGCTTAGCGTTTAGGTCTTAGGGCTTGGACGTAAGGGCTCATGGAGGGCTTGGGGCCTGGTCGTAGGTATCGAATATCTTTGGAAAATAGTTGTAGAGGCCTAATTACAGCATGCCTTAATACGCGGTCCTTGCCTGAGATTGTTGACGCTTATCGTCCCTAATGACCGATGTGAGACAACCCGCAATAACGTGAAGGCTGCTATACCTTAAGACGCTAAGCCCTAAATCCCGCAAATCCTTTGACCGTAAATCCCCAAACCCCCCAAAGCCTTAGAACCCCAAGGCACCTCCTTGGCAACTTGCCCGTGAAACATTTTGGGGTCAACGCCGCGGCATCAAGCCTCGCCAAGGCCTTTTGAGGGGTTAACGGGCATTCACCCTGCTCCCTGGTACGGCTGCAAACAAAAAACTCCTACGTGACCTGGCGGAAGTACTTTGTTCCTCAGGACGCATGCGCGTTAGCTTCCATTTTCTTTTCCATTATCCCTATATGACCCCTAGTTACCTACCCCTATACAACCCCTAGTTACCTACCCGTATATAACCCCTATATACATCCTATATACCCCTATAAAACCCTGTATAACACCTATATGATACTATAGTCTATCAAAGCCATGCAGGATTCTGAGTCGCTACGCTAGCAACGGGGCGTTTCAGCATGTAGCGCTCCCAGGGTTTTCAGGGTGCAGTAGTTGTAATAGCTACGGTAATAATCGCATGTGTGGTAGAAGTAATAGCAGCCGATATATAGTACCTGGACCCCAAGAGTAAGTCAGACAATCGCCCCAAACCCTCAAAACACAGCCCAAAAGCTGTTAGTCTACATACTTTTGGGATCTTTTGGGGCTCAGGTGCCAGTGACTGCAATAGTAGGGTTAAAGGCCTGAAGGGTATTTGGAGGCTCCGGTCCAGCAGAGGCGAGAGGCCTGGACACACTGTAGCCTTCTAAACTTAAGCATGAAGGGATGTCTGGTTCAGGGTTTAGGACCTTTAGGATTTAGGATTCAGGGTTTAGGGTTTGCTGTAGAGCTTCCGGCCTAGATTTGATAGCTGGTTCACAAGCTGGAAAAACAAGCTGGCCAGGCTTCTGGTTACATACCAGAACTAAGACTGGGACCACGCGGCGGAGGCAAGAAAGATTAAGCAAAGCCCCAATAGGTCCAGAAGGCCATGTGGTACTGCCAGGCATGCCAAAGAAGAGAGTGGCACAGCTGACAAAATCTCCGGGCATGCTGGCGTCCGCGCAGGGTCCGTAGGGATGCTTTACATACACTTGCTGGGGTAGGGCTTGCTCCCATACTCATACAAACAGATCCTGCTCTTCTTGCGCGATTTAGGGTTTAGGGACGGGGACTGAGGAAGAGAGTCTATGGATCTAAGAAGCCTAAGCAGGGAAAAGCCCCCAAACCCTAAACCCTAAACCTTAAGCCCTAAACCCTAAACCACCCGATCAAACGGCAAGCCCAAGAGTCTTAAGCAAAGTGTGTGGGTAGTTCACAAAATTTGGGTTCCCTCCAAATGGGGTTATAGGGGGATGTATAGGGATATGTTGGATTTAAGGGTTCACAAAATCAGGGTCCCCCTTAAACGGCCGTATAGGGGGATATACGGCGACATATCGGGTGTAAGGGTTTCCCAAAATTAGGGTCTCCTTTTGGTTATAGGTTAGATTACGGCTCCTAATATTTTGGGGTACCAAAATGGGACCCGAATTTTCGGAACTACCCATATATTTTCTTCGGCTTAGGGTTCAGGGGCTGGTTACTATGACTCTTATGACGAGTAGTATTGTACTTAGTATTTGGTATTGCATGGCTACTATCATATTCCTGCATGACCCCTGGTGTCGCGCAGGGTTGCTTTAAAATCAACCGGGGTGGTTATCAGGAATCAGGTGTTGGCAACCCTAAACCCTATAGTTCTTCGGTTAGTACAAACCTCCAAGAAATGGAAATACCGCGGTGTTTTGCATAAACCTTTCCCATCTAGGGTTTAGGGATTAGGATTTAGGGTTTAGGGCTCAGGATTTTGGGTTTAAAGTTCAGGGTTTAGGGATGTAGGATACAGGGTTTAGGGTTAAGGGAGACTATTGAGGTCCTTGCAGAAAAGATGGCTGACCGTAGCTGTCAGGGGTCTAAACACGCGCTCTGAAGCACAGCAATCTTAAACTCTAAGCTGGGTAGGCCCTTGAGATATTTAATAATGTTTTCCCTAATGGCTTTCCCTAAACCCTAAACCCTAAACCCCTAAACCCTAAACCCCAATGATTCTGTTCATTCTTATATTTTTCAAATGGTTTTAGGGGCCAACCCAGTGAGCCAATGCCGAAACAGCTGGACTTGGACCTCCCAAATACCCATACTACTGTCCGAGATACCCATTACCTGAAGCCTAAACCCTTAAATCCTGAACCCCTAAACCCTGAACCCTAAATCCTAAATCCTAAACCCTCCTAAACCCTCCTAAACCCTAAACCCTGAATCCTAAAGCGTTTTTACAGGTGCTAGACTAAGGAGGTCTAGGGAGCCCCACACCCTGAGCCTTCAACCCCTGAACTCAAAACCCCAGATCCTAAACCCCAAACCCCAAACCCGACACCCCAAACCCCCAACCGTAAGCCCCAAGCCCGGAAGCCCTACACCCCGGACCTTCGGCTGTGGGCCCTGGGCCTGGGACTTCAAATCGTCAGGCGTATAGCTGGAGAAGGCGCATTGACTTTGCGATTCTTTGTTCAGGGAAGTGCGGAGTGAAATTCTAAGCCTAAGAATGTCTTGACCTTCATATGAGCTACTGGGTAGGCCCCTGGGATATTTGATATTTTCCCTAATGGCTTTAATAAGGGACCCTAGATACTAATATGTTTCAAATGGTTTTAGGGGCCAACCCAGGCTATAGTCTCAATTCCTTAAAGGGGATCATATAGGGGACCGGGGTTACTAAGGGGGAAACTAGGAGTTTAGACGAAGGTACATATGAGCTACTGTTAATACTTGCTCTATCAGGGACCCTTGACGGTGGACATGGGGGTCCCCCTTGTAGTTTAGTATAGTACCGAATATAGTCCCTGTTAAAATAGGAGACCCCATGTCCATTAAAGTATGTCGGAAATATTGATTGTAGCTCATATGGTTAGTATAGGGTTCACTCTACTTGCCCAGAAAGCTTCCAAGAAATCCCCTCACAATAATATGAGACGCTCCAACACTTATTTAGCCATTCCCATAACAGAACTTACATATAGGGAGACATACTCAACGTTAGGGGTGGATAGGGTTCAGTATTAACATAGGGCAAACATCTGTAGCATCGTAGGACCCAGAGAGCCCGCTTCTTGTGAGCAAGCAGTGAGCTTGAGGTGGGAAAAGCGGAGGAAGATATGCAGGATCATTGCTCATGGGGCCCCTTGCTCCATCTCTTGGGCGGTAATGCAGGCTGCAACAACCCTGAGGGTCCAAGGACCCAAATAAGAGGGTTTTAGGCCCAAAATACTAGTACTATTATAGTATTTGGCCTCTAAATCCCTATTATTTTGGTCCTTGGACCCTTAGGGCAAGGAGGCTTGCAGTGACTGCTACTCAGCCAAGGATGGTTGGACGCAAGGTCGCACCATCGAGCAAGGACCAGATGAGACACAAGGTTGAGCTGGTGACGCCGTAGGGCCGTTGCGGAGTGAAATTAGTGGTGCTTTGCATTCATCTGTTCGACAGGGTCCTAAGGGGACATCAAGTTGCCGTACCAAATGTCTTCACAAGAGCATGCCAGAACTTCTATGACAGCTTATGTGGTGAGCAGCTTTAGTGGGACTTGTGGGATCTGCACCCGTCTGAGAGCCATTAGCAATGTGGTAACTTCTCCAAAATGGGCCTTTCTCTTATGTACACCCTAAACTATGTACTCCAAAACTATAGGGTTGCTGCAGAAGGGACCCCCAAGTTCTGGAAACTCCGATGTATCATAGTTGTACAACGACCAAAGGCGGTTTAACCATATTAAAACTCGGGATAGCCTACATACATCCAATTAGAGGGATGATCCATAGGGTTCTACGCCCATTTTTACACGCCGATGAACCTAGAAGTGGGGACATGCACCCAATGGGCAGCAGGAACTATCCCAGCAGCTGGGTGGCTAAGGGCTCAGCTCCCAACAGGAATCCCGGTTTAAGGGTTGGGTTTAAAAGTTTCTGGGTTCTGGGTACTGCTGGGGCAACACTTGGCATAGTCAGCTAGTTGTGACCTGTTGCAGAGGAGTCCTAGTATGCACACATGAGCCTTGAGCACTCCAAATCCGAGGCCCTGAACTAAATCCTTAGCCCTGAACCCTAAAAATCAAATCGTAGACCCCAAAACCTAAACCACCAACCGCTCGTGAAGGAGTGTCCCTAGAGTGGGCCACCACTGGGAACTCTTTAGCTAGTTGGGTGGTTGTCAAAATCATGGCCCCCTTTTTGGGTACCCTAAATATTAGGTGCCGTATTATAATAGGGATCCAAAAAGGGACCATAATTTTGACAACCACCCAGTTCGTGTTTGGTGTTTAGTTATTGGTGATTAGTAATTGAAGGCTTGGGGGGGACTCAGTAAGCACAGGGCTTAGGGAGTTTTAGGCCTAGGGCCTACCTGAACTCCAAAGGTATGTAGAATAATAGCCTTGAGGGCTATTTTGAGGGGTTTTGGAGGTTTGCAGCTAGCTTGTTGAGGGTTCAAGCTTGGTAAGCCGGTAAGCCTCGTAAAGCTGCAGCCAAGTCTGCTCCCAACCCTAAACCCTAAACGCGAAACTATAGTCCCCCTTAAGTAGATAGAATATGCCGTATATGGGGATCTTATTAAAACATACTCAATGCCATATTCTATCTACTTAAGGAGGATTATAAAAGTTGACCTAAGCAGTATGTTCTTTCAGGTGCCTTCTCCTCCTGGGCGCAAGTCAGAGTCGAAGCGGAGTTCGCGAAGCCATAGCAGCTTCCACTGAGGCCTCGTGGCTAGGTGCACTTAGGGGGCTCAGGCTTCCCCTATAGTGATTCCTCTTGTAAGAATAGTGTAGTTTAGGGTTTAGGGTTCAGGGCTTAGGGTCTGGGGTTTAGGAGGACGGTTTCCCTAAATTAAGGGCCCCTTTGTGTGGGTCCCCAGAAGAAGGAGCCTTTTTTTGCGGGACCCCCATGTTTATGGAACCTACCCTTTACTCACCCCCAAAGCAACATGGAACCCCCAAAACAGGGCCCCAGAAAGGGAGACGTTGAGTGTCGAAGATGTGACGGCTTCTTTTTCTTGATGGTTCATATGACTAGTGACTAGTGTTTCAATTGCGGTACTGTAGTCCCCAGTACAGGGAAGCGTTACGTTCTCCTTTCGGATCTAGTAATTATTCCAGCAGAAGAATCTGACGTAGTTCAACCACCAGAAGACCGTGACATATAGTTGTTGCCGAGGATACGGGGAGAAACTAAACCCTAAACCCTAACCAAGGATAGAGGGCAACGGATCCCTAGATGGTTCAATACAGGCCCCGACTTAGTCCAATGGATAATCTCGTGTCTCATGCCCATGAAGTGCATACATAATGAGAACACTTGGCTGCACCTGATAAGGGACTGTTTAAGACAAGATATACATTGCATATCCCTGGAAGGGCAACCTTCCCTGTTCATACCACCATATAACCCTGAACTGTTTTAGGGCTTCGTCTTTCGAGCAACACCCCTAAAGGCAATCCCTTTAAACCGCAGGCCCCACATGCCCCTACAGCCCTCTGAATCGCCGTTCTAAACTTCATCGCAGTCCTCAAAACCTGTTGATATCTCCTCTTAGTGGGCCTGCAGGCGTGCCACTTATGGCTTTCGCTGTCGCATTGCGCGTCAAGCAGTCGTGGCGCGCTGAAGGCATATGGGGTTTCAGCTATAGAGTTGGCTCCCTGAACCCTAAGCTCTACAAGCTCTACAAGCTCTACAAGCCCTAAGCCCTAAACTCCCTAAACTCTACAAACCCTAGAGTTTGCAACGGGAACCTGGAGACTCACAAACATGAGCCTCTCATATTGAGCGATAGTCAAAACTCCTGAAAGCGGGGTCATATGGGGGATTACATAGGGTTTGGGGTTTAGGGTCTGAACTCATCACATTCGGCGATATATAGGGGAGTGCGACAGGGGCTATTAAGGAGGATACTAGGGGTTTAGACAATTTCTCATCATGTCCAATAACGAACAACAAACGAGAGTGGCGTGCAGGTCAGTGGGCGGTGTCCCTAAAAGATCTGCTTTTCATGCATGGCTCCCTGCAGCCATCCAATGCGAAAGCAAATGGAAACTGGTTGCTCACTTCAAGCCAGTGATGCAAGGGGTGGCCATCGACACGAAGAAATTCTTTGACAATGTGCCACAGGCTAAAGCCCTGAAGCGCTCCTTGCCCTGGGATTTGAAAATGAGCAAACTGCCATGTGGGCATACGGGCTTAAGTACCTTCACCGACATGTCTCACTCAATGGTGCCGTTAGCAAGGATCCATCTGCCACAGGGAGACCCGATGAGCATGATTGCAGCAGCCGCATTGCTCGGTCAACGGACCCTTGAAATTCCACTAGGAGTTTAGACTGATGGCTCATTCCTTCTGTATGGCTACATTCAGGGACCAAGTAAAACATACAAGGGTCCAAGGACCCAAATAATAGGATTGTAGGGCCTAACTACCAGTGACGTTGTAATAAAAAAGCTTATATGGGTGGTTGTCAAAATTATGGTCCCGTTTTGGATCCCTATTATAATACGGCACCTAATATTTAGGATACTCAAAAAGGGACCATAATTTTGACAACCGCCCATATAGGATCTAGTGAAACTGGCGTTAGGGTTGACTGTGAGTGATGAACTCGTACTTGCAGCTCTGCACTGGGAGGCCTCACATCACCAAGAGGCACAAGATTAAAGGGACCTTCTTGGGAACCCCAAACAGGGAACCCCAAGAATATAGTAGGAGTATAATGGGAATATACCTACCAGGGTCCTTATCTTCCGTTACATTCCTACTATATTCTTAGGGTTTCCTGTTTGGGGTTTCCAATAAAGTCCCTTCAAACATTATGCAAAGTCCAGCAAGAATTTCCTAAGTTTAAGCTCGTGTTGCGGCTGTAATCCTACCACCGCAAAGAATTTTCAAAACTACACCTGTAGGATTTTTAGCAGGGAAGGCAGCATTTTCTTATTTGGTAACCACCATGTGTTTTTAGGGTTTGTGAGGCCTAACCCGTCTTTTAAGAAACCCCATCTTACGAAAGCTCAAACTCTACATCAAGGCGATAACATGGATTTAGTGATTAGGGTTATGCCATGGGAGTTATGGTGTTCTGGTATGCTAAGAAACGAGAAGTCCAAGTTCGCCACATACGAAACCAGCCAATATACTCCAAGCCTAAGCGCCAAACTCCTCCAAGCACCAACTTGGCCAAACCTATTAGCCGTGAACCCTGGAGGCCCCAACATTACAATTTTGCGGGTTGGAGGAGTTTTAGGTACAGGGTCAAGGAGGCTGCAAAGTAGAATTGAAACCACCACAAGCCACATAGGAGTCGAAGTTATCCCCACCAATGGCCCTAAACCCTAAACCCCAATGATCTACTTTCCATATTTTCCTATTCCTCCGTTACTTCCTCTCCCCAACTCTCCGATTCCCGTTTGGCAACTTGAGCCCGTCTTGTCGCCCTAAACCCTCGGCCCTAAACCCTAAGCCCTAA